>JARYGA010011603.1:0-149033 GCA_030545235.1 Helianthus tuberosus | reverse complement strand
ATTCCCCGTACTGGCAAAGAACCTCTTGAAGTTCAAGGCAACAAGAGTGGTGTCGTGAGTGGCATCATCTCCTTCTTGAAGGCTCAAAAGTGTTTGCGAAAGGGCCACACAGCTGTTCTAGCACTTGTTACAGATACATCGAAGACAGAGAAGAAGTTAGAGGATATTTCTGTTGTACGCGACTTTCTTCAAGTGTTTCCTGAAGAGTTACCTGGGTTACCGCCCCATCGCCAGGTCGAATTTCAGATCGAGCTAGCTCCTGGAGCAGCACCCATAGCTCGAGCGCCTTATCGCTTAGCTCCAACTGAACTGGAAGAACTGTCTAAGCAATTGCAAGAACTCTTGGAAAAGGGTTTCTTACGTCCTAGCTCTTCGCCCTAGGGAGCTCCAGTATTATTTGTGAAGAAGAAAGACGGTACCTTTCGTATGTGCATAGATTACCGCGAACTGAACAAGGTGACCGTGAAAAATCGCTATCCACTTCCACGCATCGACGACTTATTCGACCAGTTGCAAGGGTCGAGCTATTACTCGAAGATTGTCCTGAGGTCAGGCTATCATCAATTGAGAGTCCGGGATGAGGACGTCTCCAAAACAGCATTCAGAACTCGCTACGGCCATTACGAGTTTTTGGTCATGCCATTCAGGTTAACGAACGCGCCTGCGGTTTTCATGGATATTATGAACAGGGTGTGCAAACCTTATCTTGACAAGTTTGTTATTGTTTTCATCGACGACATCCTGATTTACTCGAAGAGTCGGGAGGAACACGAGCAGCACTTACGACTTATTTTGGAACTCTTACGAACGGAACAGCTTTACGCTAAGTTTTCAAAATGCGACTTCTGGCTTCGTGAAGTCCACTTTCTAGGCCACGTGGTAAACAAGTATGGGATTCATGTCGATCCACCCAAGGTAGATTCGATCAAGAACTGGCCTGCACCTCGTACACCAACCGAAATACGCCAATTCTTGGGTTTGGCGGGTTATTGCAGACGGTTCATCAAAGACTTCTCAAAGATTGCACAGCCGCTCACAATACTGACACAGAAAGGTGTTGCTTACCGTTGGGGTAACACACAGGAAACAGCGTTTCAGCACTTAAAGGATAGACTGTGTAGCGCACCTATCCTCTCATTACCTGAAGGCACGGACGATTTTGTAGTCTACTGTGACGCATCCATCCAAGGTCTTGGATGTGTGTTGATGCAGCGGGATAAAGTTATTGCTTATGCTTCGCGCCAACTTAAGATTCATGAACGGAATTACACTACACATGATTTAGAGCTGGGAGCTGTTGTTTTTGCGCTCAAGATATGGCGACATTACCTGTATGGCACTAAATGCACCATCTACACCGATGGGTCGAGTTACTGAACGATTACGAATGTGCCATCAAGTACCATCCGGGCAAAGCCAATGTGGTGGCCGATACCCTCAGTCGAAAGGATACTACACCTAGGCGTGTACGAGCGTTGCAACTCATTATTCAGTCTAGTCTTCCTTCTCAGATACGAGATGCCCAGGTAGAAGCATTGAAACCAGAAAACGTCAGGGCCGAAGCCCTACGCGGCTCAAGGCAACGGTTAGAACAAAAGGTAGACGGCGCCTACTATGTATCAAGACGCATTTGGGTCCCACACTATGGCAACCTACGAGAGCTTGTGATGGATGAGGCACACAAGTCTCGCTACTCAGTACATCCTGGTTCAGATAAGATGTACCACGACCTCAGAACTACATATTGGTGGCCTAGCATGAAAGCTCATATAGCAACTTACGTTAGCAAGTGCTTGACTTGTGCGAGAGTTAAAGCGGAATATCAGAAACCTTCAGGCCCACTCCAACAACCTGAGATACCACAATGGAAATGGGAACAAATTTCCATGGATTCTGTTACTGGCCTACCCAGATCTCAGCGCGGAAATGACACTGTGTGGGTGATCGTGGATCGACTCACAAAGTCTGCACACTTCTTGGCTATCAAGGAAATGGATAAGTTCTCCACTTTAGCAGACGTATACCTTAAGGAAGTTGTCTCGAGGCACGGGGTGCCCACCTCTATTATCTCTGATCGCGATGCACGTTTTACTTCAGAACTATGGCAAGCAATGCACAAATCTTTTGGCTCTCGTTTAGACATGAGCACAGCTTATCACCATCAGACGGATGGGCAGTCGGAGCGCACTATTCAAACTCTAGAAGACATGCTTCGTGCATGTGTAATTGACTTTAGCAACGGCTGGAAAAGCATCTGCCACTTGTGGAATTTTCTTACAATAACAGCTACCACACCAGCATTAAAGCTGCTCCATTCGAGGCATTGTGCGGACGTAAATGCCGGTCACCTCTCTGTTGGGCAGAGGTGGGGGATAGTTAAATCACAGGTCCAGAACTTGTAGTTGAAACTACAGAAAAGATTGCTCAAAGACGACAACGCATGGCGGCAGCTCGTGACCGTCAGAAAGCATACGCCGATAAAGACAGGAAACCACTCGAGTTCCAGGTTGGGAATCGAGTGCTACTCAAAGTTTCACCCTGGAAGGGTGTTGTTCATTTTGGCAAAAGGGGCAAACTCAATCCGCGATATGTCGGACCATTCGAAGTCATAGAGAAAATAGGCAAACTGGCCTACAGACTGAACTTACCAGCTGAACTCAGTGCGGTTCACAACGTCTTTCACGTGTCGAATCTGAAGAAGTGTCTGTCAGATGAGACCCTCATAGTTCCTTTGAAGGAGCTCACTATCGACGAACGGTTGCATTTCGTCAAAGAACCAGTTGAAATCACGGACCGGGATGTTAAGGTCCTCAAGCACACCAGAATACCTCTTGTTCGGGGTCGTTGGAACTCCCGTCGTGGCCCAGAGTTCACCTGGGAACGAGAAGATCAAATGAAACTTAGGTATCCCCAGTTATTCGGAAACAGTGCAACCACTACTGAGGCTGAAGCTACTATAGAATTTCGGGACGAAATTCCAAATCAACGGGGGGATGATGTGACACCCCATGAAAACCAGGAAACAACACAACACAACTAGCTTCCTCAGTAACTGCATGCTAAATTTCGGGACGAAATTTCTTTCAAGTTGGGGATAATGTGACAACCCGGATTTCAAGGTTTCTACTTGATTTGATTACTGTTCACTAAGTGTTGTCTATAATTACTTGGTGTGCTTCACAGTGTGTTTTATTATATGTGATATGATAATAATGTTTTGTATGAGTTCGTATGTTTTAAAGATGGAACCTTTACTGAAAACCACTACTCATGAAAACACTTCATGGCTGAAAACACAAAGTGTTTTCGTCCAACATGGGTTCAACGAAAACAAGATTGGGCTTTAGGCCCAGTACCGATTTATTATTTATTTCCTTCAAACCTTTATGTGATAATTTTTTTAATCGGCAAAACCCTAGTTATCTCCCACCTTGCGGCGGCAAACTTGGAGTCCTTGAAGCCTTTCACTTTGTTTGATTCATTGCTTCTCCTGTTCGGGTTAGTTATCAAATCGTGATAGTTATTTAATGGAGATCATTATAGATCATTGGTGATATCATGATTTAACTGCTACTTTATATAACAGTAGATTGAATAGATAGATGTATTAGGGATTCCTATGTACTGTTGTGAAAATCTGCTGTGTTATGCATATGATATATGTTTGTCATTGCTGATCTGATATGGCTAACAGATTAGGGTGTTCATGTCAAAAGATTTATTGGAAACTGAATGATCGTAGCAACCTGCTGATGTCGAATGATTGAATATTGATTGAGCGATAATCATTGTTTGGTGATGTGGGAAATTATATGATTACATAGTTTGATCTGATTGAATGATTTCTAGATGATGCGTTAGAGTTTTGGAACACAGAACTGCTGTCGATGATGATTTGGGGATTTCTGATTTCGTAACTGATATTGATGTTGATGATATGTTCTGGTCTCACGAAAACACCATTCAACGAAATCACCCTTGGGATTTCGGCCCAAGGTGATTTCGGCTCAAACAAAAAGGGATTTCGGCCCAATGTTTCCGGCCCAATGAGGGTTTTCGACACTTAAGGGATTTCGGCCAAGGGATTTCGAAATATATATATAGTGTTTTCGGCTCAGGTGTTGTTATTAACCTGTTAATTTATTAAACTCAGTTAGTTGTTAATTAAGTTAATTAAGTTAACTTTAAGGAAATAAGTAACTTAGTTAAGTGGGTAACCTTAATAATTGATAACACTGTTAGTTGACAAACCACATTAAATTGTTAACTGAGTTAAGTATGTAACCCTGATGACTTGTGTTAACTCTATTGGTAATTAACTGAGTTACCTGGCTTACTCTGTTAGTCTTGCAAACTCTGTTAAGTCATTAACCACGTTAAGTATGTTAACCTTATTACATATGCTAACTCTGTTAGTTCTGATGCAACCATGTTATGGCTCATTAACTATGCTAAGTCAGTAAATGTATTAAGTATGTTATTGGATAATATGCTATAATAAACTGTGAAAGACTGTTATGTGAAACACGAATTGTGCAAATGTGATTAACTGTTATGTGATGTGTGATTAACTGCCAAACACACTCTGTGATATTACTGTGATGATAGTTACATGTGAAATATTACGAACGTGAACTGATTGAGTATACGTGCACTATAGGACTTGACTGATTTATTGTGTGCACTTAACTTAGCATACCGAGCAAACCAAGGTGAGTTCACACTAGCCAAGGCATGGGATTCCCAGGGGTTGGGAATGGGATTGAATAACTACTCATACAACCATCACTATTAAACTAATTCTTACTGTCCTCGGATTGAAGGGCACGTACGTAAAACCTACGTACAGTTATACTTACTACTGTCCTCGGATTGAAGGGCACGTACGTAAAACCTAAGTACACGATCATAAGACCATCACCTCTATCAAAGGAAGTCCCTCAATTATCGACTTAATCGCCGAGGCCTATGGCGAGCGGGTCATTAGTAAATAGCGCTATTAGGTTTAACAAACCTCACACCGTGTCGTCCGAACGGGCGTGTACTAATGGACTATGGGCAAAGGGTCAATGTTGATAGACATTGACTTAGGGCACCTCTTATATTTTCGTAGCAGTCGATACGCGTGGTCTAGTAACACATGGGAAGCCCCCACTAATCATCGCACGGATGCCTGGATTGGCCGCGATAAGGATTAATACGATACATGGTTTACAAAACGAACATACGATTTACGAAATGAATACTATAACCAAACAACCAACTGTGAACTCGCTCAACTTTGTTGTTGATTCGTTGCTACATGCCTTGTAGGTCTTTAGGTGCATATCAAAGGGACTTGCTGTCTGAGAAGCTGGAGTGGTCATGGGTCGAGACACATGGAAACGCAAAATAAGTCTAAGAGCTTACATATGGTTTTATAAACACTTAACGAGTTAATTATGCTTCCGCTGTAAACTGTGAAATATTGTAACATTGTAACTCTTGATGTTTATAAATGAAAGTATTTTTTATCTATGCTTATGGGTTCAATGTGATTGATGGTTAAGATCCTGGTCAGTCACGCCTCCAAGCGGTGATACTCCGCGTGTGGATTTTGGGGGTGTGACAGATTGGTATCAGAGCCATTGGTTATAGTGAACTTGGTTTTAAAAAAAAGGGGAAACTGTTTTTGTAAAACCAGACTATAACCGGACAGATTCTGAAAACGGGAATACGACCATGACACTCAGCTCCAGATTGCAAGGTTCGTCCTTCTTATACTCATTGTACTACATAGCTAGTGAACACCT
The DNA here is from genome assembly GCA_030545235.1 of Helianthus tuberosus. Lineage (NCBI taxonomy): Eukaryota > Viridiplantae > Streptophyta > Magnoliopsida > Asterales > Asteraceae > Helianthus > Helianthus tuberosus. Next base: position 143,241 of record JARYGA010011603.1, on the reverse strand, counting down.
ACATACGATAATGCATGTGATAGCACGTTTAGCACACCGATATGAATTCATGAACACTTTCACGTAATAAGTGACCGATAGGGTGGTCTTTCCCTAAACCTTCATAACCTACGCTATGTGATACTCTTTGATTCCTACTTGAGTGTGGGGAACCATTTGACATGAGTTAAGAGGAGCTGAGATGAACATGCAAATCACAATATTATTGTGGGTGCACACATAATAATAATGTGGGGTGCATGTGAGTCCCAGTAAGGCTTAACAAGTGGAAAAGGGGTTCTGTCCCGTTAATTGATCAATATGAAACATGACCAACCTATAGGGGCCATAGCAGTAATTGTCCCCCTACTCAAACATAAACGTGAACTTCTCAATTACAGTTGGATCCCTTCGAAACTTGGTGTTGACGAGTATTACCTGAGCACCCATTAGAACGTCTAGCAAACCGTGTAGAATGTTAGGTGCTTACTCTCTTCTGTTACCGCACTATTCGCGAACCTCTCTCACTTATGTTGCATTTGCTATGAAGATCATGAGCGGACACGTTAATCGAACTCAAGCCCAGTTGGCGGCTTCGATCACTGAACAGCTTACCGCAGCCCTCGCAGCTGCCCAGGCAGGAGGTGTAACCTGCCATCACAACTCACTCTAGGATCCTTAGATCCTACTTTCGTAAACCGACACTTGTGCTTAATTTTGTTTACTCTTACACACACGACAAGTCAACACGCTCAGCCACATGTATGCACATTCAAGACGTTCAGGGACTGTCGCCCTAATACTTTCAGTGGCACTGAAGGAGCCGTTGGACTCCTCCATTGGTTTGAAAAGCTCGAATCGGTCTTCGAGATGTGTGAATGCCCTGAGGCTCGTAGGGTGAAGTACGCCACTGGTACTCTCGAAGGCACTGCGCTAACTTGGTGGAACGCGCAAGTTCAGATGCTGGGGCTGGCGGCTGCTAATGCCACCCCATGGAATGATTTTAGGGAACTGATCAAACGTGAATACTGTAATCGTGATGACATCCACAAGCTGGAAGGGGAGTTCTTTAACCTGAAGATGACGGGGTCAGAAATAGAAGCGTATACGAAACGATCCAACGAATTGGCAGTATTGTGTCTAACTATGGTGGATCCTCCCATCAAGCGCATTGAGATGGACCTCAAAGGCTTAGTACCAGAGATTCAAAGTCATGTGACTGCTGCTAACCATGCTACTATTCAAGATGTTACTCGTCTTGCTCATCGTCTCACAGACCAGGCTGTGGAACAGAACAAGCAGCCTAAACGTATCAGCGTTACTACTACCGCTACCACCCCAGTTACTCCTGCTACTCCCAGTGACAACAAGCGGAAATGGGAAGGGGATTTCAGTAGGGGTTCAGCTACCGTACAGTCTCAAGCACAGCAGCAGCGCAAGACTAGTGATTACCAGAGTCCGAGTCAGCAATCGTCTGGTGGTCAGGGGCAGAGTGGATATCGGGGAATTCACCCACTGTATAACAGGTACAACAGACACCACAGTGGTCAGTGTCGTAAAGGCCGCTGTCAGAGGTGTCTCAAGATTGATCATGAAGCCAAAGATTTCAGGAGTTCACAACCTGCACATCAGAATCGTCAGCAGCAACAGCAAGCACCGCAGAACCAGCAACAACAATACTCAGGGTAACGGGAATAACAACGGGGGTAATAACGACGGCAGTGGTGCCAGGGGTCGAGTGTTCATGGTTGGTCAGGGTGATGCTAGAAATGACCCCAACGTTGTGATGGTTTCGACATCGTCATTGGGATGGATTGGTTATCCCAACAGCAAGCAGAGATCCTATGCAAGGAGAAGGTCATTCATATTCCCCGTACTGGCAAAGAACCTCTTGAAGTTCAAGGCTTCAAGAGTGGTGTCGTGAGTGGAATCATCTCCTTCTTGAAGGCTCAAAAGTGTTTGCGAAAGGGCCACACAGCTGTTCTAGCACTTGTTACAGATACATCGAAGACAGAGAAGAAGTTAGAGGATATTTCTGTTGTACGCGACTTTCTTCAAGTGTTTCCTGAAGAGTTACCTGGGTTACCGCCCCATCGCCAGGTCGAATTTCAGATCGAGCTAGCTCCTGGAGCAGCACCCATAGCTTGAGCGCCTTATCGCTTAGCTCCAACTGAACTGGAAGAACTGTCTAAGCAATTGCAAGAACTCTTGGAAAAGGGTTTCTTACGTCCTAGCTCTTCGCCCTAGGGAGCTCCAGTATTATTTGTGAAGAAGAAAGACGGTACCTTTCGTATGTGCATAGATTACCGCGAACTGAACAAGGTGACCGTGAAAAATCGCTATCCACTTCCACGCATCGACGACTTATTCGACCAGTTGCAAGGGTCGAGCTATTACTCGAAGATTGTCCTGAGGTCAGGCTATCATCAATTGAGAGTCCGGGATGAGGACGTCTCCAAAACAGCATTCAGAACTCGCTACGGCCCTTACGAGTTTTTGGTCATGCCATTCAGGTTAACGAACGCGCCTGCGGTTTTCATGGATATTATGAACAGGGTGTGCAAACCTTATCTTGACAAGTTTGTTATTGTTTTCATCGACGACATCCTGATTTACTCGAAGAGTCGGGAGGAACACGAGCAGCACTTACGACTTATTTTGGAACTCTTACGAATGGAACAGCTTTACGCTAAGTTTTCAAAATGCGACTTCTGGCTTCGTGAAGTCCACTTTCTAGGCCACGTGGTAAACAAGTATGGGATTCATGTCGATCCACCCAAGGTAGATTCGATCAAGAACTGGCCTGCACCTCGTACACCAACCGAAATACGCCAATTCTTGGGTTTGGCGGGTTATTGCAGACGGTTCATCAAAGACTTCTCAAAGATTGCACAGCCGCTCACAATACTGACACAGAAAGGTGTTGCTTACCGTTGGGGTAACACACAGGAAACAGCGTTTCAGCACTTAAAGGATAGACTATGTAGCGCACCTATCCTCTCATTACCTGAAGGCACGGACGATTTTGTAGTCTACTGTGACGCATCCATCCAAGGTCTTGGATGTGTGTTGATGCTGCGGGATAAAGTTATTGCTTATGCTTCGCGCCAACTTAAGATTCATGAACGGAATTACACTACACATGATTTAGAGCTGGGAGCTGTTGTTTTTGCGCTCAAGATATGGCGACATTACCTGTATGGCACTAAATGCACCATCTACACCGATCACAAGAGTCTCGAGCATATTTTCAAGCAGAAAGAATTGAACATGCGACAACGTAGATGGATCGAGTTACTGAACGATTACGAATGTGCCATCAAGTACCATCCGGGCAAAGCCAATGTGGTGGCCGATGCCCTCAGTCGAAAGGATACTACACCTAGGCGTGTACGAGCGTTGCAACTCATTATTCAGTCTAGTCTTCCTTCTCAGATATGAGATGCCCAGGTAGAAGCATTGAAACCAGAAAACGTCAGGGCCGAAGCCCTACGCGGCTCAAGGCAACGGTTAGAACAAAAGGTAGACGGCTCCTACTATGTATCAGGACGCATTTGGGTCCCACACTATGGCAACCTACGAGAGCTTGTGATGGATGAGGCACACAAGTCTCGCTACTCAGTACATCCTGGTTCGGATAAGATGTACCACGACCTCAGAACTACATATTGGTGGCCTAGCATGAAAGCTCATATAGCAACTTACGTTAGCAAGTGCTTGACTTGTGCGAGAGTTAAAGCGGAATATCAGAAACCTTCAGGCCCACTCCAACAACCTGAGATACCACAATGGAAATGGGAACAAATTTCCATGGATTCTGTTACTGGCCTACCCAGATCTCAGCGCGGAAATGACACCGGGATAAGTTCTCCACTTTAGCAGACGTATACCTTAAGGAAGTTGTCTCGAGGCACGGGGTGCCCACCTCTATTATCTCTGATCGCGATGCACGTTTTACTTCAGAACTATGGCAAGCAATGCACAAATCTTTTGGCTCTCGTTTAGACATGAGCACAGCTTATCACCATCAGACGGATGGGCAGTCGGAGCGCACTATTCAAACTCTAGAAGACATGCTTCGTGCATGTGTAATTGACTTTAGCAACGGCTGGAAAAGCATCTGCCACTTGTGGAATTTTCTTACAATAACAGCTACCACACCAGCATTAAAGCTGCTCAATTCGAGGCATTGTACGGACGTAAATGCCGGTCACCTCTCTGTTGGGCAGAGGTGGGGGATAGTTAAATCACAGGTCCAGAACTTGTAGTTGAAACTACAGAAAAGATTGCTCAAAGACGACAACGCATGGCGGCAGCTCGTGACCGTCAGAAAGCATACGCCGATAAAGACAGGAAACCACTCGAGTTCCAGGTTAGGAATCGAGTGCTACTCAAAGTTTCACCCTGGAAGGGTGTTGTTCATTTTGGCAAAAGGGGCAAACTCAATCCGCGATATGTCGGACCATTCGAAGTCATAGAGAAAATAGGCAAAGTGGCCTACAGACTGAACTTACCAGCTGAACTCAGTGCGGTTCACAACGTCTTTCACGTGTCGAATCTGAAGAAGTGTCTGTCAGATGAGACCCTCATAGTTCCTTTGAAGGAGCTCACTATCGACGAACGGTTGCATTTCGTCGAAGAACCAGTTGAAATCACGGACCGGGATGTTAAGGTCCTCAAGCACACCAGAATACCTCTTGTTCGGGGTCGTTGGAACTCCCGTCGTGGCCCAGAGTTCACCTGGGAACGAGAAGATCAAATGAAACTTAGGTATCCCCAGTTATTCGGAAACAGTGCAACCACTACTGAGGCTGAAGCTACTACAGAATTTCGGGACGAAATTCCAAATCAACGGGGGGATGATGTGACACCCCATGAAAACCAGGAAAAACACAACACAACTAGCTTCCTCAGTAATTGCATGCTAAATTTCGGGACGAAATTTCTTTCAAGTTGGGGATAATGTGACAACCCGGATTTCAAGGTTTCTACTTGATTTGATTACTGTTCACTAAGTGTTGTCTATAATTACTTGGTGTGCTTCACAGTGTGTTTTATTATATGTGATATGATAATAATGTTTTGTATGAGTTCGTATGTTTTAAAGATGGAACCTTTACTGAAAACCACTACTCATGAAAACACTTCATGGCTGAAAACACAAAGTGTTTTCGTCCAACATGGGTTCAACGAAAACAAGATTGGGCTTTAGGCCCAGTACCGATTTATTATTTATTTCCTTCAAACCTATATGTGATAATTTTTTTAATCGGCAAAACCCTAGTTATCTCCCACCTTGCGGCGGCAAACTTGGAGTCCTTGAAGCCTTTCACTTTGTTTGATTCATTGCTTCTCCTGTTCGGGTTAGTTATCAAATCGTGATAGTTATTTAATGGAGATCATTATAGATCATTGGTGATATCATGATTTAACTGCTACTTTATATAACAGTAGATTGAATAGATAGATGTATTAGGGATTCCTATGTACTGTTGTGAAAATCTGTTGTGTTATGCATATGATATATGTTTGTCATTGCTGATCTGATATGGCTAACAGATTAGGGTGTTTATGTCAAAAGATTTATTGAAAACTGAATGATCGTAGCAACCTGCTGATGTCGAATGATTGAATATTGATTGAGCGATAATCATTGTTTGGTGATGTGGGAAATTATATGATTACATAGTTTGATCTGATTGAATGATTTCTAGATGATGCGTTAGAGTTTTGGAACACAGAACTGCTGTCGATGATGATTTGGGGATTTCTGATTTCGTAACTGATATTGATGTTGATGATATGTTCTGGTCTCATGAAAACACCATTCAACGAAATCACCCTTGGGATTTCGGCCCAAGGTGATTTCGGCTCAAACAAAAAGGGATTTCGGCCCAATGTTTCCGGCCCAATGAGGGTTTTCGACACTTAAGGGATTTCGGCCAAGGGATTTCGAAATATATATATAGTGTTTTCGGCTCAGGTGTTGTTATTAACCTGTTAGTTTATTAAACTCAGTTAGTTGTTAATTAAGTTAATTAAGTTAACTTTAAGGAAATAAGTAACTTAGTTAAGTGGGTAACCTTAATAATTGATAACACTGTTAGTTGACAAACCACATTAAATTGTTAACTGAGTTAAGTATGTAACCCTGATGACTTGTGTTAACTCTATTGGTAATTAACTGAGTTACCTGGCTTACTCTGTTAATCTTGCAAACTCTGTTAAGTCATTAACCACGTTAAGTATGTTAACCTTATTACATATGCTAACTCTGTTAGTTCTGATGCAACCATGTTATGGCTCATTAACTATGCTAAGTCAGTAAATGTATTAAGTATGTTATTGGATAATATGCTATAATAAACTGTGAAAGACTGTTATGTGAAACACGAATTGTGCAAATGTGATTAACTGTTATGTGATGTGTGATTAACTGCCAAACACACTCTGTGATATTACTGTGATGATAGTTACATGTGAAATATTACGAACGTGAACTGATTGAGTATACGTGCACTATAGGACTTGACTGATTTATTGTGAGCACTTAACTTAGCATACCGAGCAAACCAAGGTGAGTTCACACTAGCCAAGGCATGGGATTCCCAGGGGTTGGGAATGGGATTGAATAACTACTCATACAACCATCACTATTAAACTAATTATTACTGTCCTCGGATTGAAGGGCACGTACGTAAAACCTACGTACAGTTATACTTACTACTGTCCTCGGATTGAAGGGCACGTACGTAAAACCTACGTACACGATCATAAGACCATCACCTCTATCAAAGGAAGTCCCTCAATTATCGACTTAATCGCCGAGGCCTATGGCGAGCGGGTCATTAGTAAATAGCGCTATTAGGTTTAACAAACCTCACACCGTGTCGTCCGAACGGGCGTGTACTAATGGACTATGGGCAAAGGGTCAATGTTGATAGACATTGACTTAGGGCACCTCTTATATTTTCGTAGCAGTCGATACGCGTGGTCTAGTAACACATGGGAAGCCCCCACTAATCATCGCACGGATGCCTGGATTGGCCGCGATAAGGATTAATACGATACATGGTTTACAAAACGAACATACGATTTACGAAATGAATACTATAACCAAACAACCAACTGTGAACTCGCTCAACTTTGTTGTTGATTCGTTGCTACATGCCTTGCAGGTCTTTAGGTGCATATCAAAGGGACTTGCTGTCTGAGAAGCTGGAGTGGTCATGGGTCGAGACACATGGAAACGCAAAATAAGTCTAAGAGCTTACATATGGTTTTATAAACACTTAACGAGTTAATTATGCTTCCGCTGTAAACTGTGAAATATTGCAACATTGTAACTCTTGATGTTTATAAATGAAAGTATTATTTATCTATGCTTATGGGTTCAATGTGATTGATGGTTAAGATCCTGGTCAGTCACGCCTCCAAGCGGTGATACTCCGCGTGTGGATTTTGGGGGTGTGACATAACAACCCTCCTAAAATATTCCGACACCCCTAAAGTAATTAAAACACCTCAATACGCCTTAAAATACACCCCGTATACGTAAAATGGCCCTAAATACCTGTATTTTTATAAAAAAAATTAAATAAAATCAAGATTTAAAGGGCGCTCGCGGGCCGCGAAGACCCTTTAGGTCTCGTTCGCGGGGCGCGACAGATGGGAGATCAGGCCACACCCTGAGGTGCCACGTGGCATACGCGTGTCGAGCCTATAGTGGTGACCGGGCCAAGCTAGGCCCTACGTACCCTATGTCGTGGTGCGCGAAGGCACCTTGTGACTCCGTCGTGGGCCGCGACCCGCTGGTCGATCAGGACTATAAATAGATGCCATCGGCATCAGTTGAACTCCGTTCAAAAATCGAAACTCTCTCTCTAATTCTCTAATATTAAAAATTATACCGGGCATTATACCCACTAAAATAACGAAGTTCTGCCTCGTTGTAAGTATTTTAACCCCCGGTTTCGTATTAGATACGCTGCCCGATTGATCTAGTGCTCCGTAACGGCTGTCGAGGTTCTGCCCGACGTAGTCGTTGGAGTTCTGTCTCGTGGAGTGTATAACTAATGTAAATATTGGGTTATTATACTAACGCGTGTGCATTGTTTAAATTATTAGATTATAACCAGGAAGCCACAGGAAATTACCTAAAATAACAATGTGAGTAATCTCCTTTTTGTGTAAACCTTTTTGCAAACTGTTTTTACAAAACCTCAATTATTTTACATTATAATTAATAGTGATTGAGTATTTGTAAATTCTACAATTATCGTCGGTAAATTGGGGTTTTGTATACAAACTTTGTTACTACACTGTGAGTAGTAACATGACCACAAGTCGGGTTGACAGTACCGTGAGTGGTAATTAAGGTAGAATAATAAACAAATGTAATTGCTGATTGCCCTTAATACTGTACAAGGATAAAATCCGTTTTGATTAAATTGGGATTCACTCCCTAGTATTTCCTACTGATAAAATGTTTTTAAACGCGTTTCAGGTAACCAAATGTGAAAGCCAAATAGAAGCCAGCTGGAGAGCACTGAAGGCTTGGAAAATGTGGCTATAAAAGTTACCTAAATAAAGAAGATCTTTTATTCAATAAAAGTTAGGGTTTATCCCTATAAACATGTTTGTAATGAAAACTTGGGTTTTATCCCAATAAGTTTATAATTATAAAAATGTGGTGTTTTACTCTGATAAAATATTTCCTAACTACGGTCCTGATGTAAATTCCGCTGCCAAATAATGATAAACACCGATACCACCATCTCTGAGTAAGCCGCGGCCGCCCGCCTCTTGAGGCAGGGGTCGAGGGTTGCGACACACGACCCATGTCTGGTGGACACGACCCCGTGTCAAGTCTTCTGTTCTTGCTATTTTGTGGTTTGGATATGAATTGGGGCTTGGCGAGTTGCGACAATTCCTTCTTCTTTGTATTATTGTTGGTTTTTGCTGTCTTTTTGCTTCTTTTGCACTTTTAAGCTCTTTTAACCCTGAAATTAAAAAAGGAACGAAAACACAAGCTTTTTCCAACATTAGTACTAAAAAAGGGTTGCTTTTATGCAGTATTTGATATAATTTATATGTTGTATTTTAATCACATCAAATACCCCCACACTTGAATCTTTGCTTGTCCTCAAACAAAACACTATTACGTGGCTTACACACCCAAACGGAATAGGTAGAAGAGAAGGTTTTGGTCTTATCTTTAGAGTGTCGGGAATCCGAGTTCTAAATTTATTTTGTTTTTATTTTATTTACAATCCTATTCGTCATGATTTAATTAAAACACAATTTAAGAATAATTATTTACTTTTGGGCATAACATGCCTTTATAAAATTCTATTTAGTTATATAAAAAATTACACACCTCACAAGTGGTCACTCAACACTCAGCCGATGATGTATTAAGTTAAACGCTCGTGCCCGACTTGGAACTTACTCCTACCATAGGCTTGACAATCGACCAAACCTCCTCCTTTTGACGTTAAATCCTTATAAGTATCAAGAGGGCTTTGAAGGATAGGTGGTGGTTTGGGTTTGGTAAGTTTTATTGGAAAAGGGTGAAAAACGTAAAATATCGGTTTTTCTATTGCTTTTTGGCTTAGCAAAAAAAAAAAAAAAAATACTTTGGCATATTTTTTTTCTGATTTTTCTGATTTTTTTTTGGTGGCCAAAGTTGAAACGGAGCCGTAATCGTAATTTCATAACCGATAAGTTTACAAAAATGAAAGATGAAAAATGAAAAGGGTTGTTTTTGTGGGTTTGAAATGAAAAGGTTTTTAAGGTTCAAAGAGTTTAACTAGGGGGATGTTTTTGGATAAAGTAAAGAAAAATAAAGGTTTTTTTTTTTAAATGGGTTGGTCCTAATGTCTTTATCATTTACTTACTTGGATTTTTGTCGGTAAGGACTTGGAATGTGACAACTGTGCTCTGTAAACGATGTACTATGTAAAACAATATCAATTATCAATAAAACGATGTGTTTTGGTGTTAATATTTGTGTATTTGTGTTTGACGATTTTACGATTTGATTCTAGTTCGATTTCAAACTCTAAAGCGCTTTCTAGAAAGTTATACGCAAACTGATGCGTAAACGTAATCAGTTTAACGCGACAAACACTTCGGAACAGTGACATAGGCTTAACATACCTTAAATAAATTTACATAACTTAGAAATAACTTTTGGAGGGTTTGGTGTGTCGAAAACAAGTTTATTCGATCGCAGGGACTATTTGTGTCAAACCGCGAAACTATGCCGATTCGTATAGTAACGAACATTCCGGAACTTGATCATAAGCTAAACATACTCTAAATATCATTTACATAGCTTAGAAATCGGCTTTGAGGGGTTTGGTATGCGAAAATACGCTTATTTGATCAACAGGGACTAAAAGCGTCAAAAAGTGCATAAGTTTGCATTTACGCGCATATCTTACGTTCTGAACATATCCGGACATCCAAAAATTTTTGTAATCATTAAAATATTTTATTTTAGTGATTGGAATGCAAAAATACCACTCGTCGTGTAATTTGGATCGATTTCGCGTCCGTTCGAGTTTCCATCGTAATTAACCGAATAACGTGACCGTACGACCAAACGACCCGACATCCGAGATGTTTTCAAGCATATTTCATGTTCTCTATGCTTTAACTTCATTTTAGAGCCTTGAAATGGGATTAACGGGACTTAAACATGTTGAAAAACAAGTTTTAAGCATGCAGGGGCCTGTTTTGACAGTTTTTGAAACTTGGAACTGATCTCCCCCGAGCCACGCACCAAGGCCAGGGTTACCTGTTGCGCCACGTGACAGGGACCAAAACTCAACAATTTGTTTTCAGCATCTGGCTTGATTTTCAGGGTTAATTATGCAAATTTCTCAATACCTGGAGCTGGTTTTCGATTCCCATTGTATTTAAAACTATGTCCCACAAATGTAGGGCCAAGATTGATCCTTCTAAACACTTGGAATGATCTCCTTGATCCTAACTTCCTATAAATAGAAGTGGGTTCTTCACTTCATTCTTCACACTTGATTCAAAAACCTGCTCTAAGTTGGAGTTCTATACTTCATACCTGAGCAATTTGAATCAAATCTTCCTTGCTTGGACCTTTTGTAAGCTTCTTTCATGCTATTTATGCTTTTCAAGCATGAAAGTCAAACAATGTTTGACTTTCTGCTTTGACCATGAATTTGTCAACACAAAGTTCGTTTGAACTTTGTAACGTGAGCGTAATCACGATGGTTATAGTCCCTTGTGACTATACTTACTGATTACCACGTTGATCAGTCGAAGTGACGAGTCAAAGTTTCGGTCAACATATGTGTTTATGCGCATTTTGCAACAAAACTATTTTTCGGGTATCAAAACACTTTGTTTTGATATCAAACTTGTTTTCTAACTTAGTTAAACATGTTTTAACATGTTTAGCTCGTCACTTTTAGTCTAGTGCTTGTTTAGGGTCGTAAGTCAAGCGGTCTTGACAACCGCTTAGACTTTCGAACCTGACCCGTTTGGACGATTGTTAGGATCCGACCAAGCATATTTTGTGACCATAGTTGTATAGGGAATAACCTTCTGAGGTTATACCTTATGGTCACTTAGTTTAATTAGTTGCATGATAGGTAGTTTATATGCCTTAGGAAAATGACCAAAATGCCCTTTTCATGCATAATTTGATTTTAAGCATATATAACCTAAATTTTGTCACTTAAACTGATTATGCAACATATTTAAGCATATTTAGGCATATAATACTTGTCATAGGACTAGTTAGGCGTCTCGAACGCGCTTTTGCGCGAACGACGAGTTAAAGTAGCGTAAGCTACCTTAATGGGTCGTAATGGGTCGTAAGCACTTAGGATAGGTTTCGATTTAGAATGTAGGCTTTGTTAAACCATATCACATGAGCTCCAATACTCATTTGGTTTACGAGACCTCATTCTACCCTATCTTCCGATTTAGGTGTCGATTTATTAACTTAGCGATCCGATTACTAGGTGCCACTTGATTCCTTGATTGCCCGAGCATTGTTAGTTCACTAAATCGAGAATACCTTACAATCTCAAGTGAGTACATAGTCCCCTATTTTACTGTTTTCAATTGTTTTGGGGTGATTCATATGTGCTAAACGATTTTCGATGATTTAAAAAACGAATACTATGGTTTATACTAAACATAACGATTTCGATAATGTGAACGAACTTGTTGGACGTATTTACATAATGAATGACATTCATTAACAATGATCAAGCCGACCAGTATTAGGTTATGGTACCATAGGATCTAACAAATCATGTTATCGGCCTGCCACCATGGTTATGTATGGGGGTTATGTGGGTAACGACTGAATCTGATGATTGTTAACTTACCCTTTAGTGGTTTGTTAATACGAGTTGAACGATGGACGAGTTACGAAGGTTTGAATGTTATAAACGAGACGACCAAAAGTTAGTTTTCACAATTAAAACGATTGAACGATTTGAACGAGTTAAACGATTTGAACGATTGGTTTCGATAATACAAACGATTTGAAAACAAGTACAATTGAACGATGGGTTTTTAGTAAGTGTTTAGATATCAGGACGGGTGTAATGTGATAAAATCATGGTAGATACGCCGCTGGTACTTCTTATATATAAATGCTTTTATCATATTACATTCCGTAGCCTTATTTAGTTCACTTGGACGAATGATTTCAAAACGATGACGATTAACGATGTTTTCTAAACGACATAAACCATACGAGTTTTATTACGAGAACGATTTACAACTTGGTGTACAAAAACAAATGTTTTAGTCAAGATTCATGGCAACGAGGTTTTATAAACTATAACCAACTTGTTTTGAGTTGGTTAAACATATTGCAATACTAAACACTTTTCAAAAACGAGGTTTCACTTTTCAAAACAAGGTTTTCAATTATCAACTTTTATAGTCAAACGAGGTATTGCAACATGTATACGAGCCATGAATCTGACATACTCACAAAACCTATGTGCTTGCCGACATTTCTTTGCTGACTTTATTTTTACATATGTTTCAGGTGGTGTTGAATGATGTTGAATGCGACTAGGATGCATGCTCACTTAGGACTGGACAAGGCTTTAGTGACTTAATAACGATGATAGTCTATGTTTAACTTGTTTGTTTTAACTTTAAGACAGTGTAAATGGTTAATAATTCAATAAAACGAAACTTTTGAATCCATGGTTGTGAAACAATAATTCTGTCACTCCACTCCCCGATGTTTCCGCCGCGGTTTTGTTGTTTTAACGCGGTCGGGGTGTGACAGAAGAGTTGGTATCAGAGCCAATGGTTATAGGGAATTAGGTTATTAGTAATGCTTTGACCTAGACTATAACTTTTCTAGGACCCTAACGCAAGAAATTTGCGTTTAGATTCTAAAACAATACCGTCACCTATATTTAGGTGATAACCACAGCGAGAACACAATAACAAATCCGTTTTGAAAATCAATCATCTATTCTTAGGATGATTATTATAAGGTTTTGAACCTTCAAAGTTTTCAAAATCTCGTCAAAGTTTGGGTCTTATAATGTGAACACGTGCAATCTGGAAGGGTGGATGCCTGTATCCTGAGTTTTCTGTCTAAGGCTAGAGTGTTCGTACAAATTCACATAATCGGACCAGTCACTCTTACCTGGGATGTCACATCCTGGCTTTGCGGAAGCGTGGGTTTATTTGGTGTGACTTCTTAATACCATAGCTTAATCACAACCAAGCTATATGAAAGTAAAACCATGAAGATCATCCATTGATTTAAGTTTAAAGAGTAAAATACGACAACATTGTTTAAAGTTGACACATGCAACGAGTTACAACCCAACAAAATAAAAACATTGTTCATAAGACACAACCACAAACATAAAATAAACACCGTTTAAGACTTGCGACTCGTCCAGGAAAAAGTCACAATCCCTAAACGTGGATGACCTCATATCCCCTACGCAGCGTGAAAACGTAGCATACCTCGCCAGATCCCTAATTCCCTTAAATACATGTAAGTTGAAAAATCAACATAAAGTTGAGCGAGTTCATGTGAAAGTGAGTATGTAAAACCTTTGTAAGTATAAAAATCCCTGGTATGTAGCAAATAAGGAAATAAAGAGATCACCAATGGTTTGCAAGGCCATTGATATGTGTGAAGTGCAGTAGGAAGACTCAAACCTAGCAGATTTTTGCGTCGGGCTCAAAGTCACCCCGAGGTCCGTTCTGTTTGGGCCTGGGGCTGGGCTCGCTACACCCAGATAGATCTACCGCTAATGACCCTCGGTCCTACAATGAGGATTAATGGCCTCCAGTTCCCGCCTACCCACTCACATGATCTAAGTAGTAACCCTCCTTACGCTAACCATACCATGTAAAAAGTATTCGTAATCATAGTAACATGTATTTCACCCCCGGAGTATAAAACTGAAAACAGTTAAGAGAAAAGGGGGACATGAACTCACTGAAGTGCGTCTCGAAATAGTAACTCCCAATCAACCTGCTGCGTGACGACCTACACATACTGACTTCTATTAGACGGACGGCCGTGCCTTGGCTTAAGGTTTAACGTTTTTGGGAAATAGTTAGGCAACTATTTCGTATTTCCACTTCTTAGTTATTTTGTAATTATATTCCTTCCCAAGGATGGGGGTTTTAATACATGTGCGTTTTTGTAATACCCAAAAATATATTATTAAGTCTCACTTAAATAAATATATTTTTATTTCATTTGTCTAAAATATTTTATCTCCAAAATATACATATTTTTCCCAAAAATATTATATTTTATTCCATACGATTTCCAAAATAATACTTTCATTTAAATACGCATTTACGAGTATTTTTCCGAAAATACATAAGTTACATTTAAAATTCGGGTGGTAATAATAATACCGGTGTAACTTGGATATTTATTTGTGAAGGCGTTGGTATTATTTTGGAGTCGTTACTTCATGATATTTTCTAGGTTATATTATTTTTACTCTAAAAATAATATATAGTTCACAAAATAATCATAAAATCACACAAGCGTTTTACTATGAAATATATATTCTCAATATATATTTAACAAGTTTCATTTACTAAAATCCACCTCCGACACTTGGTAACTTTGTAATAAAAATCATGGCGAAGTTTGTTTGGAAAACAAGTCAAAAATATATTTATAAACACTTGTCACCAAAATATTCTAAGTGTTATTTTCTGGAAAAATTTCGCCAGAGTTTCCTCTGTAACTGGAGGTGGCCACGCTTACAAGCGTATCATTTTCTTTTCAAAATTCAATCAACAATTTTCCAATCATCAATATTCAATGTTCAATCGTCAAACTAGTCAAAATAAGCATAAATCGCAAACACATGAACTTGTAAGTTGTGTAAAAGTATGTAGTAACTTTCCAACATTTTTAGTAGATCTTTCTATCTTTAAAAATGAATCGGTTTCCTGAAAAACTTTATTTTTAAAGAAGATGTAACCTCACAACTTCTAGTAAAAAATTACGGAAATATTTCTTTGTTAAACCCTTTTGTTACACCAGTGTTTACACACTTGTTTGTTCACAAAAACACTTTTAGTTTATGAAAGATCCGGCTTTAAAATAAGACTTATATATTTTACTTGGTTCTTCGAAAATACCACTTGTAGATCTTTAGATCTACTAGTTTAAAACTCTATTTTACAAGAAAAATTATTTTTACGCAAGTTCATGTCTATGTATGGAAAGGTTCATCATCTTGTAATTTTCACACTTAACATATGGCTAGTTCATGTTTCATGAACATGATCTAGCGTGGTTAGATGACGATCCGTTCCACTTCTATCAATCAACAACATAAAATAACCATAACTAAACAAGATTCACAAGTTTTACACCACTAGTTTCTCTTTAACCAACTAGTTTATCATTCTTACTAGACTTTTAGTTTTGATCTTGTATGTTCTCGAGTTTTAACCGTTAAATCTCTTATTAACCAACTTAAATATGAACAAGAGAGTGTTTAGAAGCACTTACTACTAGCTCAAGGCTAGGGAAGAATCAAAGCGAAAACTAGGTGGATAAAAGCGATGTAGAGAGGTCCTTGTGATTCCGTAAGCACCGGGTCTCCTCGTATGAACTCTAGCACACTTGTATGTATGTGAAATACCTTGATCAAAATTTGATGGTGATGATGGGTGTGGGTGTGCTCTCGGCCGAACACCAAGCAAGAGGAAAAAGGAAAGCAATTTTTGTGTTGTGTTAAAGTGAGATAATGGTGAACTTTAGGATTTATTTATAATCCATGTTAATGCTTTATCCTCCAAGTAATGTGTCCATAAGATATTCAACATCTCTAATAAAATATTCAAAAATTGGTGGGGTGTGTCCCCTTGGGGAAACCGATTCGGTCAAGGGGGTGGGGTATTATGGTTGGATTTGGACTAACTAGTTAGGTGATACTTAGTTTAGTTAGGTGATTAATTTAGTTATTAGTGTGTAGTGTTATAATGGGTGTTAGGGTATTAGGGGACCCTAACTAGCTCAGAAAAGCAAAAACATTGTCATTGTCAATATTTTTATGTTCCGGGTAAAGTCCGGTTGTTCGGTTGGATATTAATCCGTTAAAGTGCTAATTAAGCATTTAGAGTGTCTTTAATATTATTTTTAGTGACACAATTTATTCCCGACACTTTGGAAAGTGTCTAGTATTATTTTCCCATGTTTTTGCACCTTACTAGTTATATTAAATGCTGATTTTTGTAATAAAGTGCAGGATTTTGTACTTAAAGCATGTTTTAGGCACATCCGGTCACTATAACTATCACCTAGTGACGTAGTTCTACAATCCTCACCTCCCTACACTCCCTACTAGTGTAGTAATCTATTCCCGGCTCATACTGGCCTCAGAGACAGTGTCTGTCTAGTGCTGGCTATGTCAGCATGTTACTGGGTTATCCGTATAGTGTGCTCACTGTGCTTTTTGTGCATCAAGGTTGTCACTATAGTTCTGTGTAAATAATGGAGTGACAGTAATGCAGTATGATGCAAAGATAAGTATGTATCAGAAATCAAGAGCAGTTTAACCACAGTTGTAAGCAAGCACAGTAATTAAGCATTAATTAATTATTAATTAATTTATACGGATACCTGGTTTGGTGAGGGTTGTCACATTCTCCCCCCGTTAAATAAATTTCGTCCCGAAATTTTAGGCTCTGCTTCTAGTTGCAGGGGTCTTGGGGAATAATTGGGGGTATTTCTCCTTCATACGGTCCTCACGTTCCCACGTGAATTCAGGTCCATGCCTAGCATTCCAACGAACTTTGACGAGTTTGACACTGCTCCTGCGAGTTTTGTTAATTTTCCAATCTGTGACCTCAACATGTTCTTCAGTGAAGTGGAGCGTGTCGTCGATATGAACTTCGTCAGCAGGAATGATCACGGTTTCTTGTGTTGGACTCTTTCTCAAATTTGATACATGGAATGTATCGTGAACACCATTGAGTTCGCCAGGTAGGTCCAACTTGTAGGCTACAAGCCCAATCCTTTGTAGGATTCTGAAAGGACCAATGTAACACGGATTCAACTTCCCACGCTTTCCGAAGCGTGCCACACCCTTCCAGGGTGAAACTTTCAATAAAACCATATCCCCAACTTGAAATTCCAAAGGTTTCCTCTTTGGATCTGCATAGGCTTTTTGTCTGTCGCGAGCCGCCTCGATGCGCTTTCGAATCTGTGCAATCTTGTCTGTCGTCTCTTGGACTATTTCGGGACCAACAAGC
The DNA here is from genome assembly GCA_030545235.1 of Helianthus tuberosus. Classification (NCBI taxonomy): domain Eukaryota; kingdom Viridiplantae; phylum Streptophyta; class Magnoliopsida; order Asterales; family Asteraceae; genus Helianthus; species Helianthus tuberosus. The sequence continues at coordinate 125,484 of JARYGA010011603.1, read as the reverse complement.
TGCCTATCACCTGCATCAGCCCAGCATAGTGGTAATCGACACTTGCGTCCGTAAAGAGCTTCAAATGGCACGGCTCCAATGCTTGTGTGGTAGCTGTTGTTGTACGAAAATTTGACCAACGGTAAATGATTATCCCAGCTACCACCCAAATCCATTACACATGCTCTCAGCATATCCTCCAATGTCTGAATAGTTCGTTCACTTTGGCCATCATTTTGCGAATGAAATGCAGTGCTCAGATTTAACTGTGAGCCAAAAGCTTCTTGGAAGGATTGTCAAATCCTTGATATGAAACGTCCATTTCTATCCGAGATGATCGAGAGAGGCACTCCATGACGTGAAACAATCTCTCGCATGTTTATTTCCGCCAGTTTACTAGTGTTATCCTTCTCCTTGATTGGCAAGAAGTGTGCGGACTTCGTCAGGCGGTCAACTATTACCCAAATAGTGTCATGACCCCTTGGCGTTCTTGTCAACTTCGTTATGAAGTCCATTGAAATCTGTTCCCATTTCCACTTGGGAATCTCAGGTTGCTGTAGAAGTCCTGAAGGCTTCTGGTATTCAACTTTCACCTTGGCGCACGTTAAACACTTGCTAACATAAACAGCAACATCGCCTTTCATCCTAGGCCACCAATAGAAATCCTTGAGATCTTGTTACATCTTATCCGCTCCTGGGTGGATAGAGTACCGTGATTTGTGAGCTTCATCAAAAATAACCTTTCTCAAACCACCAAACAGAGGAACCCAAATCCGTTTCATGAAACATAATGTTCCTTCCTCGTTTGGCACTAATTGCTTCTCCATCCCACGGAGATATTCCTCTTCAATGTTCCTTTCTTTCAGAGCCTCTTTCTGAGCGGCACGAATACGCAGGGAAAGATCTGTCTGGATAATATCTCCAAAGCCCTAACCCTTATGGGCTTGATCCTTTCTTTTTGACTCAGGGCGTCAGCGACCACATTTGCTTTCCCTGGGTGGTATTTGATCTCGCAGTCGTAATCGTTCAATAATTCGACCCAGCGTCTTTGTCTCATATTCAGCTCTTTCTGGTCGAATATGTGCTGCAGACTTTTATGATCCGTAAAGATTGTACACTTCGTACCATACAAATAGTGTCTCCAGATTTTCAGCACAAATACCACTGCGCCTAGTTCCAAATCGTGCGTGGTATAATTCTTTTCATGAACTTTCAACTGGCGTGATGCGTAAGCTATAACTTTCTAGTGTTGCATCAGCACGCAACCCAATCCTTGACGTGAGGCGTCACAGTATATCACAAAATCATCGGTTCCCTCTGGTAGCGATAAGATCAGCGCATCACAAAGTTTGTTTTTCAATAACTGAAACGCTTCTTCCTGTTTGATTCCCCAATCAAACTTCTTGTCTTTCTATGTGAGCGCGGTCAGAGGTTGAGCGATTTTAGAAAAATCCTCAATGAATCTTCGATAATAACCAGCCAAACCTAAGAACTGTCGAATCTCGGTTGGCGTCTTTGGAGTCTCCCAGCTCTTTATCACCTCGATCTTTGTGGGATCAACATGGATTCCATTTCCGTTTACCACATGTCCAAGGAACTGGACTTCTCGTAGCCAGAACTCGCACTTCGAGAACTTGGCGTATAACTTTTCCTTCTTAAGTAGCTCTAGAATAGCTCTTAAGTGCTGTTCGTGCTCGTCCTTTGTCTTCGAGTATATCAGAATGTCGTCAATAAACACAATCACAAACTTGTCCAAGTACAGCTTGCAGACTCGGTTCATTAAATCCATAAAAACTACAGGCGCGTTAGTTATCCCAAACGGCATAACTAGGAACTCATAATGTCCATATCGAGTTCTGAAGGCCGTCTTCGGGATACTTTCCTCTTGTATCCTTAGTTGATGATATCCGGATCGAAGATCGATCTTTGAATAAAAGCTTGAGCCTTGCAACTGATCAAATAGATCATCAATCCTCGGCAAAGGGTATCTGTTCTTAATAGTCAGCTTATTAAGCTCGCGGTAGTCTATACACATACGGAAACTACCGTCCTTCTTCTTAACGAACAGTACTGGAGCTCCCCAAGGTGAGAAGCTTGGTCTGATGAATCCTTTATCCAATAGCTCCTAGAGTTGTGTCGACAACTCCTGCATCTCTGAAGGCGCAAGTCTATAGGGAGCCTTGGCTACAGGCGCGGCGCCTGGAACCAAGTCAATGTGGAACTCGACTTGCCTTTGAGGCGGTAATCCTGGCAAGTCTTCTGGAAAGACTTCCGGATATTCCTTGACGACTGGAATGTCTTCAATCCTTGGTTCAGTAGCTTCCTTGTCCACGATGTGTGCCAAGAATGCAACACATCCCTTCTTCAAGCACTTTCTAGCTTTCAGACAGCTAATAATTCTTAGTGGTGTATCATGCTTCTCTCCGTGCACTATGATCGTTTCTTCAGCCGTCAGTGGGATGCGGATGGCCTTCTCATGGCAAACGATCTCAGCTTTGTTACTAGATAGCCAATCCATTCCCACTACCACATCAAAGCTTCCCAAGTCGACAGGTAGTAAGTCTAGCGTAAACTCGTGCCCTCCTAGTTCAATCGCACATCCTCGGACAACTTCACTGGTCTCAACTAGTTTCCCATTCGCCAATTCGATCGAGTATGGAATGTCTAACTTACTAGGTGTCAACCCAAGTATATTCTTAAATTCTAATGACACAAAACTATAATCCGCACCAGTATCAAACAGAACCGATGCAAAGCGTTGATTTATCGGGAACGTACCAGTAACAACGTTGGGATCCTGGCGCGCTTCCCTTGCGCTGTAACACCTCGAAAATTTACGTCCAATAATGTATTGACACGTGTCATGGGCTTTGAATATGTGAAAACATACTTTAGAGGGACTAAAGTTGACAAACAGTGAAACTATGGGAATATAAGGGTCCAAAGTGTCAACAATTGATAAATAGGCTCTACAATAACCCTACATGGTGTTTATAACCTTAAACGGATAAATCATGGATCATACGAAGCGAGAAATGAAAGAAAGTGAGGAATTACAAACTACAGGGACTAAATGTGTCAACATGTTGAAAGTTTACCTCTGAGTGACCTTTTGGCAAACCCGAAGCTTTGTAATGGTAAAATATACTCACTAGAATATGTGATAAAAATTTCATCGAGTTTCGTTATCGTATGAGAAAGTTATGACCAAAACCGTACACGAAGGGTTAAATACGTTAACGTTGATTTCGTGACTTTTCGGGTAAGCGCAAAGTTAACCAAGGACCTACCCATATTTATAAAAGTCCCAAGGCCCTTAAAAGTCAGGTTTTAGGGTCTAATGTGCAAGATAATCAGCCAAAAACACGTTACAAAGATCAGGGACTGAATTGTAAATTGATTGAAACTTGGAAACCTGCTGAACACCTGGTACGTGATGGGGAGTGTGAAACACGAGTCTTAAGTGTATTATCTTGTGTGAGTTAATGTGTTTGATGCGATTATATCTTTAGAATGTGTTAACTACGCAAGTATGTGGTTTTACAGGTTAATCGGCGTAATTCGGTGAAGTTAGAGCGCGTGTTGATAAAGTGGAATTACCAGGGATGATAAACAACGCGAAAGATATCATTCGGTAGATGTTCGGGTCGAAGAGATAACTCAAATGTCCGAGGAATGCAAAAGAACAAAGTATAGAGACGTGGAAGTAATTAATTGAAAGTTGAAATAAGTGAGTGTATAAGTTCCAGCAACATTGCAGCGTAGCTTACGTCTCGCAACCGTAACTTACGATTCTACGGCCAAGGATTAAAAAGAAACAGAAAATAAGAAACGTAACCTACGATTTTAATCCGTAGGTTACGAGTGAATATATTTGGCAGCATAGGAACAACTCACGTGACTGTTGGATCCTTTGGATTGGGCCGCTAACATCATCATCTCGCGGCTGGTGGGAGGTTTGTACGCAGACTTTTAGGTAGATAAGAGGAAAGTCAACAACACAATTTCCTAATTCAAAGGAGTCAGGGAACACGTGAATATTGGGAATTAATTGAAAGTCAGTTGTTTCCATTATCTAACATCACGTGAAAGTGAGATTGTTTTGGAGGGTTCTTTTGGTAGCTGCCAATTAGAGATATCAAGAGAATTAATATTAACAATAACATCATCATCACGGCTGCTGAGATGGACTTGAGACATTGGGCCGCACCATGTGAACTTTGGAGAAGGGCCATCATCATTTATGGGCCAATTTTTGGGCTTGGTGGGAGATACACATATTGGGCCATATTCACGAAATTAAGAAAAAAGAAAGAGGGGATTCGATCATCATCTTCGACGGCAGTAGAAAGAAGTCAAATACATCATCACTATTCATCATACATCGGCCACAACACTGATTCATCATGCGATCATCCTTCTACCAAGCTTTTGATCGGACAAGCATCATGAGCGGCTAAATTTCTTGTGGACACTTCGGGTGAATGATTCTTGTTAGACATTTTTAATTCTAGTTTCTGGTTTGTATTGAGATTTGGATTTGTAGTCGGGTGACAGCCGACTATTTGCATGATTATATAATTTGTGTGACAGACAAATCCTGAGTGACAGTCAGAGATATAATCTGTTTTGAATCCAATTATGCTTTTGTTGATTGAATGATTCCTATGAATGTTTGTTTTAATATTTCTCTGATCAATTAATATTAAGATTTTGAACTGAGTAGGTAATTGGTAGATGTGACAGATTTACTATTCAATCAAAAGCATCCAATAAAATCAGAACTAGGTTATTAGTAATTACAGAATCTGAATCCCGGAGTGACCACGTCTTTTTCTATCATTGTTTTTACAATCTCAAAGTTATTGTTTATAGTTTTCTAGTAAGTTCTCAAAGCAATTCAAATACTTACAAACAAATAATAATTAGCATTAACCACAGACTCCTCTGGATTCGATACCCTGCTTACCCTACCTACCTAGGTTAATTAGGTTTTTGCATGTCACTAACGACAGACATCAGTACGCGGCCCGCCTGAGGTCTCTCGCGGCCCGCCTGCGACCTCCCAGCTCTGAAAAATGCGCAGATGCCAGTTACAGACCTGTTGCGAGTTGTTTACAGCTGTTACCGATTCCTGAGCTTCACCAATCGAATTTCATGCAGCTAGGGACACTTGTATGCTTCTTACAACACTCCTAGACTAACATGGCAGCTCTAAATCAGATCAAAATCTTGATAAAAGGGTCTTGTTGTTGCAAACATATGAACACTTGAACTTTCAAAATTCACAAGTCTTTTCCTGGAGCTCTCTGGACGCCAAGGCAGCTTCATAGTGATCTCTAAGCTTGTTTAGGACCATTGTAAGTGTTCATATCATTCTCTAATTCGTTCTAGCTTAGTGTATTAACCGAAAGTCAAACTATCGTAAATTAAACTTGACTTTGAGTTTAAACGAGATTGGCTCTGTCATTTCTCCAATTGAAAGTACCCACATGTTGGTATTTATGAGTGTAACAAATCCCTAAAAGGGTATTTTCAGATTCACAATCTAAGCATGTTAATTGTCGAGTCAAAGCTTTTCTTAAAAAGTTAACAGAATGTGTTTTTGCAAATTTAAGCATGATTAACAATGTAGGCTACATGCAACCTGTTTGATCATCAAAATAACTTTATAATTAATGTAAGACCATGTTTTAACATAATCAATTCGACAATTTTCAGTTTAAACTCGAATCGGAACCGAAAGTCACATAAATTGACTTTTTCTTTGACTATCAGTTCTGATCCGTACATGCATGTTTGAGATCTGAATTAGAGATTATTTTGGACCAACTTTCATATAAGTTTAACTCTCTGATATTTTACAACTTGGTTCAACACTTATCCGCTTCATATGCATGTTACTGGTTTATGCTTAAATATGACTATTTTGCCCTTTTAACTAAAAAACGCGATTTTTGAAAAAGTGAAAGAGTAGAAACATTTGTTACTGATTTATAAACTTGCACCGAAAATTTGATATCAGTTTGAGGTCCAGAATAAGAGTTATGCTCATTATCGTAATTTGCAAGCTTTATGTTACATAAACGACATAATTAGCGTAAAACCTATTTTAACCCACTTTTTGATACCAAACCTTTTACCCACTGATGTTATATAATATTTTGGGATTTTTAAAGATTTTTATTTAATTTTTGGCTGATCATAACATAGGTCTCTAAGTTAGATTCGGTAAATACCGATTTTGCCCTTTTTGGCCATAAAATGAGTTTTACAAATCCTTTTGACCTCAAACCTTTTTCTACTGATTTTATTTGTTAAATAAATTATTTTGAGCATTCTGGAAATATAAAAATATCAGTTTTCTTTTAAAAACCCGGAAACGGCTCTAAATCGTTTTTTTAAGCATTTTTAACACATAGTATGTACTATAACCATAATAAACATATAAGGTTGATACCTACTGAAGTTCTTAGCATATTTTTATAAAATAACAGTAAGTACAAATTTATAAACTCAGGTTTCCAATTTTGACATTTTTAGCCCTTGTAAAATTACCAAAATACCCCTAAGGTGCATAGCTTAGTTTTAAATGATGATTTTCACTTATGGGTTATACCCTACTATTATAATATGTTAAATTAAGTATATTTACTGTATGAACCAGACCTGTAACTCAGATTTGCAAATAAACTCTTTTATAATCTTTTAAATGACCAAAATGCCCTTATGGGGCATAAATTGTGTTTAAATCCGTTTTGGGCAAAATAGAAGATAACTTACTGATATTATAACATATTTAGAGCATATTATATCAGGGAACTTTCATACGACCCTTACGGTTACCCGTAGCGCTCTTTTCGCGTTCGGTTCGGGTTATGTAACTAGTTTGCATAAATTGACCGAGACGGGTCAAACATTATCATTTTTGTCTCAAAATCCAGAATGTATTTAGTATACCCACATTATACAAGTATTCAAACTTGTCGGGTCTAAATCACATTCTATCCGGTCTTCGCTTAATCGTGCGTTTGAACTGTATCGTCCTTTAAACTAGCCGGTCTAAGCTTAAGCTTAAATAAAGACCCGTTAGAAATCTAATAGATTATTATAAACCTTCGTTCCAGATTAGGAGCGCCGGTAAAAGCTACTTGCCTTTTTTCTTGTTGAGATATATACTTACCAAGGTAAATACTTTTAACTTATTTTCCCTATACGGGCTTGGGGTACGGTATATAAAATACCGCTTGGTCCGGCATCGAATTCTTTAATCGAATAGAGGTTAAATTTATTGAGATGCCTTGTTTTGAATGTGTGTTTTATTGCTTAAAGCCTTTGGGGGGTTAATGACCATGTCCCGGATATCCTTGGCATCATTCATGAAATGGCCACGACCTAAGCACGGGGTGTAGGCGTACACCTGACAGCTGCGTATGTAAAAACTGGTATCCCACTTAAAGGAATCAACCTTGTGGGCATTATACCTGTGGTGTGTCTATTGATCTTTAACCCGGCACGAACCGGGCTACTGAACGCATAAGTAACATGTAAATCCTTTACAAGATTATATTACATAATTATCCCAAGTTATGAAATGTTTTGTGCCATGTGCATTCAAATCAATTTTCAATCATTTTCAAAATGAGTCAGTTAAATTGTATTTACCAGTGTAAACTGACGTATTTTCCCAAAAGGTTAAGTGCAGGTACTACACGTATTAGGCTGGCTGTCTTCTAGAGCGTCCACAATAAGTCTCGCAAGCTTGGACGACAATAAACTGTTGAACAATATCTTATTTTTGTTTTGATCCGCCTGTGGATCCGTTTCGACTATCAGTGATATTTATTATTACACTTTATTAAAGTTGAAATGAATCTATCTTTGCTTCCGCTGTGCATTTATATATTGTGTTGTTTGTCTATGATGATACCAACTACGTCACCATACTCCCCACCAGGCCCACCGGTGACACGTGGAAAATAGGGGTGTGACAGGTTGGTATCAGAGCCAACATTGAGTGAATTAAACACCAGCTTTTTGTGTTTAATCTCAATGACACGATAGCAAATCCTTTGACCTTCTGAGTCTAGACTTAACATAGGAATACACTCGTCCCTATTCGGAAGATTATTACCTTAAATTATATTTCAAATATGTCGCCAAGCAAGAAGCTGTAATGGAAATTCTCCTCATTTGAAGCCTAGGAAAGGTCGAGCTTCGTGTTGCGACTAGGATTAACGTACAACCAAGGAGAGGCATTCAGAAATAAAATGAAGAAGAAAATTCTTTTACTAAAGATCGTTTCCTGATTAGTCCTCATAAGGACATATTTATCTTTCAGTCTCTCCGAGGACACATTATTCCTTTCAAGTCCCGCTTAGGGCAACTCTGTATTTTTTTTATATAGAGGATTGATTAAATTGAAGTTTTCATTCTAAATAGGAAATAAATGAAAAATAACATTCCTTTTTATAAGATCTACCATTATAATAAAATGGCAAAATCTAGAAAGGACAAGACCTAGCCACGTGTCATTTTTATACCGGGCCAAGATGGTAGTTCCATAATTAGATTCAGATCCATATTTAACACCTCAATTTAGGATTATTCTGCGTTAAATATTAATAAGAATCTTAAGAGTGAAACCTAGCCTTCAGGTCATTTTAAGGCCGGGCCTTGATGGTAAGACCTGTTTAAAAGATTCGAATCCCTGTTAACATCTGTAAATATGTTAACACTCCTGGCAAACGTGGTTCGATAAAATCACGTAAGTCATCCCTAGAATGGGTTATTCCAATCATTCCTCATTAAAATAATCATCCCTTAAGGATGAAGTGACACGGGCTATAATACACTGTCCGATTGCGACATCGACAGTGGTGATCTTTTGAGATACCCCGTCCTAAGGGGGTGACCTATGCTCAAGGCCCTCTAGACGATAATCTGGTCGTCATGTCATTATTATGACCGCTGAACGACAATTGATTTAAATTAAAGTACTAATCCTGTCGTTATGTCATTATTATGACCGCTGAATGACAGTTGATTTAAATTAAAGTACTAATCCTGCCGTCATGTCAGTATTATGACCACTGAACAACAGTCGATTAAATTAATGGCACTGATCATGTCGTCATGTCATTACTGTGACCGCTGAACGTATCATCAGTGCAATGACTATATGCCTTAACATCTTACGAGATGTTAAATGATAGGCCCACGGGCCAGAAATTTTAATAAAGACAGTGGTAGCCTACAACTCCCTGTCAAGAAAAGGTAATGAACTTTGATTCAAGCCTTAATACCTCGATTTTGTAACATCCTGGTTTATAAATTAAATCTGTCCATGTGACTAGGCTGTTGAGCTATTATTAAATAATAACTAAGGATATACTGCCTACGGGCTATACTCATTGTCATATAAGACAAAAGACAGTCGTAGCCTACGACTCCCTGTCAAGAAAAGGCAAGAACACGTTCAAGCCTAATTACCTTAATTCTACAAAATCAGGGTTGATAATATAAAGATTTCCCTGTGACTTGGTCTTTTGTGCCATAATTATATTTTTATTAAATTTAGGATAATTATAATGAAAATCCTAAATAAAATAGATATCATTCTTTTACTATCAGTAAATATTAAAAGAGAATCTTAAAAGGTTTGACCTAGCTTGAATGTCATTGAAGACCTAGCTAAAATGGTAAAACCTGTTTAAAAAGAGATTCAGATCATTGTTAACATTTGAAAATGTGTTAACACTCCCGACAACAGTGATGCGATAAAATCACACTAGTCATCCTTATATTAGGAATTTTCCAAATCCCTTATTTAGCGTAAATGATCAATAGGAATCATGGCTGGTAAACGTCGAACATGATGAACGCATCCAACTTCCATTTGGGATGTATGCCTACGGGAAAAGGTGTATGCATGAAAAGATAGTTTTATTTCATAAATTCTTGTCAAGACAATGAACTATGGAATTTTCCAACCCAAAGGAATCATCGATTATGTTGCAGATTTGTCCCTAAGTGACAAGGCCCTGTGCCATCAAGAGTCCTTGGGAACAAGCTCTTATGCTATGTAAAAATGTCAGTATGACATTTGACAGTCGTGATTTATGTCCCCTGTCAAATAAATATGAAGGATTATATTCTGTTTACACGCCAAGGATGGTTTATTTAAAAACCTAGGCAGAACATAATCAATTAACTTAAATACTATCTTTTGGCCTATATGGTTTATTTACACCATAGCTATCTAATCAATGAATTCGACAATTCACCATATAATTAAATCAAATTATTTCTACTTGGATAGTAGCCTTCAAAGCTTCACCATGGTTGACTCCTCTGAAGCTCACAATCATCCAGTTGATCAGAATGATGATGCAAGACTGAACTTAACAAGCACCGAGTTTCAGGCTATGATAAATACAGCTGTAAACAACGCTGTGGACCGTGTGTTGAAGGATCATAAGCGAAAGTGCGATAAAACCCCAAATAGGAGTTGCAAAAAGGGTAAGACCGGTTCAAGCAATAACCAGTCCAAACCAAAGGAGGCAAAACCCGAATGTAAAACCTGCAAAAGAAGACACTGGGGACAGTGTCGATCAAACCAAAAGATAAAGCAATGTGGCATCTGTAAAAGAGCTGGCCACCAATCCCACGAATGTAGGGACATAAAGAATGCAAACTGTTTCAGCTGCGGCGAAAAAGGCCACATCAGTACCAATTGCCCTAAGGCTGCCAAGGAAGGAGCAGCTAAGTCTGGCGAGGATTTAAAGGACAAACAACAGTCAGGTGAAAAACCCAGATGCAAAATCTGCAAGAAACAGCACTTCGGGAAGTGCAGGTATGGATCGAACTCGCATACACAGACGAGAACTTTTGCATGTGGGATATGCAAGTCCAAGGGGCATAAGACCTTGGACTGCAAGAAGATGGAAGACGCAACCTGCTATGGTTGCAATGTAAGAGGGCACATTAAGACCAACTGCCCTAAATATGCTAAAAAGCTTGAGGAAGTTAAAAAGATCGAAGCTGGAAGCTCTCAAATGGGTGCTCAAGGGACTGTTCAGGATAACAATGTCACAACATGTACTTCTTTACCAATAACGCTCACGCTAGAGTATTAATTGATTCAAGTTCAGGTAAGTCTCTCGTAGACAATATATATTGAAAATCATTAAATCTACTTGTTAAAACTCTAAGCGTTAAGTATGAAGTAAAATTGGCCGATAGTACCTCAGAAACTGCTTCAGCAATATTATATGGATGTTTTATGTCCGTTAGGAATCATTTTTTCCGATGTCCTATTTTTTCCGTTAAAATATAAGGACGCAATATAGTTATAAAATCGATTGGTTGTCTGAAAAATCAAGCCCATATTGTGGGTGATAAGAAGCAATTAATTATCAAGACTCCTTATGAGACAACCCTCATAATTACATGCATCCGTACGATTAATAAATATTAAACATAAAAAAATGGTGGAATTGGCCGTCCCCGGAATCGAACCTGGGTCTAGGCCGCACCCTTTCGCGCGCCTAGCCAACCGAGCTAGGTGCCTAGTTTGTGAAATCTCCATTTTGATTAAATATAAGCACATGTACAATCAAATAACACTCCTTAGGAATGTTCATATGGTTTAATAATACCATGATCGATGTATGATAAGTCGTCAGGATGATGACTAGCTGGGAAAATGCACTCAATTAATTATTAAATTGGTATTTAATACCAAAAGGATTGAGTATGGAAAACTCAGAAGAGACAACAGTCGCGATGCTAAGAGATGCGACCAATGTTAATAGTGCACCAAGTGTGAACCTCAATGTTAACAGAGTTAATCTCCAAAGCTATAATTATCACTGCTAAGAAGGGCTATGAGAAAAGCCATGAAGAGCCAAACGCTGCTCGCTCTAAAACACATGACACTGCTCATGAAAAGAGCTTTATTCATACTTCAATTACAAAGATTAAACCAAACAAAATCATATATGGCAAGGAGTCCATTTCTTTTAAGACGTACTTACAAGTACTTCGCCTCTTAGAAGTTAAGAGACTTCAATGGTAAAAAGGGACCATCGATTGCAGGAAATTGTTAAATGAAGTAGAAACCATTAGGTATATTAGTGGTTATGCTGAAAAGCACGCGGTAAGGTGTGCGTCATAATCATTCGGTGGTAATACCCTTGATTAGTGAGGACACTAATGGAGTCCACAAGAAAGATTCTCTTATACATTATGGGATGGTCCAAGTTTTGAGGACCTTATTAGAAAACCTATTAACCGCTTCACGAAATGGAAAAAAAAAGATGAAATAAGAATTTTTCCGACTCCCCCATAAAAGTTATAAACTATCGGCAATAGGTTGCAAACCTTGGTTCATTGGTTGAAATAGTGCTCTTATTCGGTTAACCCAGAACTTAAGCATAATGCACTATATATATATCGATGATTTAGCATCGACTATAAAAGGGAACTTTAGGGTTTCAAAACCTGCTCATTATAAATCCATTATGGACCTAACTCAGCTACTCGGGTTATATAGATTAAGAAATAACCAGTCAAAGTTGAGACTGCCTTAAAAGTTTGTCAAGGATTTTGTAGCTAAGTTTAAAGGGATTTAGAATGGGGGCGTTTAACTCTCCTGATGAATAATTAGAGGCAGTTCACATTATTAATAACACTAGATGAATCCTTTATTGTGATTTTATGGCTAAGAGTTATGTTTGGGTTCAGATACCGCTAAGTCTCTCATAAGACTACGAGCTTAGCAAACTTTTAGAAATTTTCCCATAAGAACCCCAGATCTTAAGCAAGGTAAAACTTACAGGCGAAATCATAAGAACCATTTTTCTACTCCAGTTAGAAATCTCTAATTATGGAATTCTAGAACTATCCTCTCTCTAGAAGATGTGCGTCAGCATATATAGTTGATATCTCCTTGATCTCTATCGATTGCGAAAACCAGACAGTATGATAAAAGCGCCATATGAGGATTGATGTATCTTAATAAGTTCCATAGATTGCTTCCATGCCTGATCAGTATGGAGGTTTAATACATGGAACCGCAAGGATATTCTAATAGTCATATGGTACTAAAGTCAACTAATGGTATTCAAAGAAGATATCCAAAATGGAATTTGTCCAAGTAAATGTTCCCGATTAAGGAAATTCATGGACTTGTGTCACTTATCTGGCACAGAATATGACAGTTGAACTAGAGCCTGAGATTTGGAAAATCTCTATAACCCCATTGTATCTTGATTACCCTGTTTACCTCCTGAGAGGCAGGTAGAATTAAGATTTATATCCCATTTAAGGTTGTATTCTTATGAAATCTCCAAGACGGCTAGTGCCAGTATTGGAAGAATTAAAACCCCGATTAAATAAGTTTTGAAATAAAGAATTCATATAGCCTAACCCTATATTCTAAGAATTCGGTATTGTTAATTAAGAGAGACGGTTCATTTGGCTTATGCATTGATTACCGCAACCCAAATTAGGCAACAATTAAGAATTTTCATCAGCTGCCCAGGATCGTCGATTTGTTCGACTAACTGCGAGGATTAACTACTCCTTAAGATTAGTTTTAAATAGTGGTTGGAATAACCATTTCACATTGAGGAAAGCTTTTCTATAATAGTTGATCAAGGCTGCTCCTTTGGAGAACTTGCTTAGATGGAATGTTGGATATCTATTGTTAAGTAGAAGATCGGTACGTCCAATCATCAGGATCTGAAAGTTGCCTTAGAAACAACGAATAGGATCATACAATTCCATGATCATCTGTAAGTTGCCAGTTTTGGCAGAAAATCAAAGATTAATGAGATAGCAACCCTCCTAAGTCCTTGATTAAGGAATAAGGTTCAACAAAGATATCACCCTGGAAGGGTGTGCCAATTTGTTAATTATCAGACTAGTTAAGCTCTGAATATATAAAATCATTTGAAGAATCGAATGTATCAAAGATCAAATAGCTTATGAGCTAAAACCTATTTAAGGAGCTTGACGGAGTTCGCAAGGTATTACACACTAAGAATTTAAGGATGCGTTTCGCCAATAAGTCAAGAAGCATTATCACATATTGATATGCAGATTTATGATATGATGAGAAACCTATATCGATTAAGGATTGACAGGTTAAAAAGCCCCAAAAGGATACATGTACCAAATATAAAGGTCACTTTGGGAGCATGGAGAAGTTCCAGATATGCTAAAGAAGTTAAGTTCATTATGCGACGAAAAGTACTTCCAGCATTTTAGCAAATCTCGAGGTCAAGATTTCTTTTAAGGGAGTGAGGATGTAACACCTCGAAAATTTACGTCCAATAATGTATTGACACGTGTCATGGGCTTTGAATATGTGAAAACATACTTTAGAGGGACTAAAGTTGACAAACAGTGAAACTATGGGAATATAAGGGTCCAAAGTGTCAACAATTGATAAATAGGCTCTACAATAACCCTACATGGTGTTTATAACCTTAAACGGATAAATCATGGATCATACGAAGCGAGAAATGAAAGAAAGTGAGGAATTACAAACTACAGGGACTAAATGTGTCAACATGTTGAAAGTTTACCTCTGAGTGACCTTTTGGCAAACCCGAAGCTTTGTAATGGTAAAATATACTCACTAGAATATGTGATAAAAATTTCATCGAGTTTCGTTATCGTATGAGAAAGTTATGACCAAAACCGTACACGAAGGGTTAAATACGTTAACGTTGATTTCGTGACTTTTCGGGTAAGCGCAAAGTTAACCAAGGACCTACCCATATTTATAAAAGTCCCAAGGCCCTTAAAAGTCAGGTTTTAGGGTCTAATGTGCAAGATAATCAGCCAAAAACACGTTACAAAGATCAGGGACTGAATTGTAAATTGATTGAAACTTGGAAACCTGCTGAACACCTGGTACGCGGCCCGCCTGAGGTCTCTCGCGGCCCGCCTGTGACCTCCCAGCGCTGAAAAATGCACAGATGCCAGTTACAGACCTGTTGCGAGTTGTTTACAGCTGTTACCGATTCCTGAGCTTCACCAATCGAATTTCATGCAGCTAGGGACACTTGTATGCTTCTTACAACACTCCTAGACTAACATGGCAGCTCTAAATCAGATCAAAATCTTGATAAAAGGGTCTTGTTGTTGCAAACATATGAACACTTGAACTTTCAAAATTCACAAGACTTTTCCTGGAGCTCTCTGGATGCCAAGGCAGCTTCATAGTGATCTCTAAGCTTGTTTAGGACCATTGTAAGGGTTCATATCATTCTCTAATTCGTTCTAGCTTAGTGTATTAACCGAAAGTCAAACTATCGTAAATTAAACTTGACTTTGAGTTTAAACGAGATTGGCTCTGTCATTTCTCAAATTGAAAGTACCCACACGTTGGTATTTATGAGTGTAACAAACCCCTAAAAGGGTATTTTCAGATTCTCACTCTAAGCATGTTAATTGTCGAGTCAAAGCTTTTCTTAAAAAGTCAACAGAATGTGTTTTTGCAAATTTAAGCATGATTAACAATGTAGGCTACATGCAACCTGTTTGATCATCAAAATAACTTTATAATTAATGTAAGAACATGTTTTAACATAATCAATTCGACAATTTTCAGTTTAAACTCGAATCGGAACCGAAAGTCACATAAATTGACTTTTTCTTTGACTATCAGTTCTGATCCGTACATGCATGTTTGAGATCTGAATTAGAGCTTATTTTGGACCAACTTTCATATAAGTTTAACTCTCTGAGATTTTACAACTTGGTTCAACACTTATCCGCTTCATATGCATGTTACCGGTTTATGCTTAAATATGACTATTTTGCCCTTTTGACTAAAAAACGCGATTTTTGAAAAAGTGAAAGAGTAGAAACATTTGTTACTGATTTATAACTTGCACCAAAAATTTGATATCAGTTTGAGGTCCAGAATAAGAGTTATGCTCATTATCGTAATTTGCAAGCTTCATGTTACATAAACGGCATAATTAGCGTAAAACCTATTTTAACCCACTTTTTTATACCAAACTTTTTACCCACTGATGTTATATAATATTTTGGGATTTTTAAAGATTTTTATTTAATTTTTGGCTGATCATAACATAGGTCTCTAAGTTAGATTCGGTAAATACCGATTTTGCCCTTTTTGGCCATAAAATGAGTTTTACAAATCCTTTTGACCCCAAACCTTTTTCTACTGATTTTATTTGTTAAATAAATTATTTTGAGCATTCTGGAAATATAAAAATATCAGTTTTCTTTTAAAAACCCGGAAACGGCTCTAAATCGTTTTTTTAAGCATTTTTAACACATAGTATGTACTATAACCATAATAAACATATAAGGTTGATACCTACTGAAGTTCTTAGCATATTTTTATAAAATAACAGTAAGTACAAATTTATAAACTCAGGTTTCCAATTTTGACATTTTTAGCCCTTGTAAAATTACCAAAATACCCCTAAGGTGCATAGCTTAGTTTTAAATGATGATTTTCACTTATGGGTTATACCCTACTGTTATAATATGTTAAATTATGTATATTTACTGTATGAACCAGACCTGTAACTCAGATTTGCAAATAAACTCTTTTATAATCTTTTAAATTAACCAAAATGCCCTTATGGGGCATAAATTGTGTTTAAATCCGTTTTGGGCAAAATAGAAGATAACTTACTGATATTATAACATATTTAGAGCATATTATATCAGGGAACTTGCATACGACCCTTACGGTTACCCGTAGCGCTCTTTTCGCGTTCGGTTCGGGTTATGTAACTAGTTTGCATAAATTGACCGAGACGGGTCAAACATTATCATTTTTGTCTCAAAATCCAGAATGTATTTAGTATACCCACATTATACAAGTATTCAAACTTGTCGGGTCTAAATCACATTCTATCCGGTCTTCGCTTAATCGTGCGTTTGAACTGTATCGTCCTTTAAACTAACCGGTCTAAGCTTAAGCTTAAATAAAGACCCGTTAGAAATCTAATAGATTATTATAAACCTTCGTTCCAGATTAGGAGCGCCGGTAAAAGCTACCTGCCTTTTTGCTTGTTGAGATATATACTTACCAAGGTAAATACTTTTAACTTATTTTCCCTATACGGGCTTGGGGTACGGTATATAAAATACCGCTTGGTCCGGCATCGAATTCTTTAATCGAATAGAGGTTAAATTTATTGAGATGCCTTGTTTTGAATGTGTGTTTTATTGCTTAAAGCCTTTGGGGGTTAATGACCATGTCCCGGATATCCTTGGCATCATTCATGAAATGGCCACGACCTAAGCACGGGGTGTAGGCGTACACCTGACAGCTGCGTATGTAAAAAATGGTATCCCACTTAAAGGAATCAACCTTGTGGGCATTATACCTGTGGTGTGTCTATTGATCTTTAACCCGGCACGAACCGGGCTACTGAACGCATAAGTAACATGTAAATCCTTTACAAGATTATATTACATAATTATCCCAAGTTATGAAATGTTTTGTGCCAGGTGCATTCAAATCAATTTTCAATCATTTTCAAAATGAGTCAGTTAAATTGTATTTACCAGTGTAAACTGACGTATTTTCCCAAAAGGTTAAGTGCAGGTACTACACGTATTAGGCTGGCTGTCTTCTAGAGCGTCCACAATAAGTCTCGTAAGCTTGGACGACAATAAACTGTTGAACAATATCTTATTTTTGTTTTGATCCGCCTGTGGATCCGTTTCGACTATCAGTGATATTTATTATTACACTTTACTAAAGTTGAAATGAATCTATCTTTGCTTCCGCTGTGCATTTATATATTGTGTTGTTTGTCTATGATGATACCAACTACGTCACGATACTCCCCACCGGGCCCACCGGTGACACGTGGAAAATAGGGGTGTTACACTTGGGATGTGTACCCATATAACCCTTTCCTTTCTTCCAGCACTGGTTGCAGCTTGGACCGGTGTGCTTGATTCTCCTTTCTTGCCAACACCGCTAGTTCCCTGCTTGAAGTTCGAGAACTTCCTTTTGTTATCCCCAGACGACTCTACGTGAGTCTCTTTCTTCTTTGGCTCAACATTTAAAAACTTGTTCAGGCGAATGGCTTCCTCAGTAAGAGCCACGCTCAGATCGATGGCCTCTGTGATTGTTGCATGCTTGGAAGTAGTGACCATACTCATGATCTGTGGAGCTAAACCCCAGATAAAGCGCTCGATTCGCTTGAATTCTGGTGTAACCATATAAGGTACCACATGAGACAGGTCGTGGAATCTCTGAACGTACTCAGCAATCTTGGGACCATCCATTCTTAAATGCCAGAACTCAGTCTCCAACCTTTGTATCTCAGCACGAGAGCAATACTTCTTTCGCATCAACTCTTTTAACTCAGCCCATGTCAATGCGTAAGCAACAGCTTCTCCTAAAGTCTGTACTTGTAAGTTCCATGATGTGTGCAAAATGCAACATATAAATTACATCAATTGTGGCATAAAACTAACCCTTTTTTAGTACTAATGTTGGAAAAAGTGTGCTTTTGTCTTCCTTTTGTATTTTCAGGATTAAATGAGCTCAAATTAACAAAAGAAGCAAAAAGACATCAAAATCTAACATAAATACAAGAAAAGGAACAAGACGTGACATGCCCGACCCCACGACAGCATCTTCCCAAGCAAAACAAGACAACAGAAGACTGAACACGCCCCGTGCTCAGCCAGCACAGGGGCGTGCCCAAGTGTCAGCAGAAAAGACAAAGTGGTAGAAGCTTCTATTGCCCACCACGGGGCCGTGCTAAGCGGACACGGGGCCGTGGTCAACTATAAGATTCGCACAATCCAGGCAAATCTTCATAGTACAAAGATTCTTCTGCACACGGGGTCGTGCTCAGCGGGCACGGGGGCATGGTCAACTAAAAAGACAAACTGCAATAAATGAAGAAAGAGAAGGATGTGGACACGGGGCCGTGCCCACTGGACACGGGGCCATGCCCGAGCTTCTGTTCAGCCTATAAATAGGAGTGCTTGGCTCAAGCTTAAACCATCCCTTGGCACACCACCTCTCTCACACTTCACCCACCACCCACCACCACCATAACACCATCATCCACCACCATCATCCATTGTCCATCGTAGAGTGTGTGAGTCGTCTCGGGATCCAAGATTGATCGTAAGAGTTCTTGACAATCAAGGCCATGTTTGCCTAAGTCTCTTACATCACTTGGTGAAGACAAAGTGTCTAGTGTAAAACTTTTTATTTCTAATCTTTTCGCACTTTTTATTTGGTTTTGTATTAATGACTTTAATAACTAGTTGCTTATGTTGAAGGTGATCTTTCCTTATCGTTTGTCCGTGGTGTCTTGGCATTATTTTACTGTCTATATAAAATAAAAGATTTTCACCATTCATATCTCCACGGTCTATATGGAGGTATGTTGGCTACCTGGTCGGGGGTTAAGGGAACGGTTTGGTAAAGGTCTTGCCATTGTTCAGCGTTTAGAGGTCCTCCAATGGACCTGGGTCAAATTTAGTAGGACCTCCTTCAATATTTAACGATATTGGATAGCGGGGGTCCAAACTCTTTGATCCCCTCATAAGTTAACTACTATTAATACTATAACCCGGCTATTTAGGACTGTATCCCTGCTGACTCAGACTACTTAGTCGAGGGTAACGTCACCTCCAAAAGAGGGGCCTACCATAATTTGCATTAATAACTTAATTAATTATCTTCCAATAATCCACCCTTTTAGGATTGTATCCTTGCTGACTCAAACTACTGGGGTGAGGGTAACGTCACCTTCAAAAGAGGGGCCTACTACAATAACTAAGATAATCTCTTAAATAAGTGCAAAAGTGCGGAAATAATCAAAGGTTACACTAGATACGAGTCGGAACCAAGTGATTCATCTTGTCTATCTGTTTTTTCTTTGTATTTTTATTTTCAGCATTTTAGTTAGTTTTTATTTTTCTTAATTTAAATCATTTTTCTAAACTTTTTATTTTGATTAGACGTTGAGGATAAACCGGTACTAAAAGCTCTTGTGTCCTTGGACGACCTCGGTATCTTACCAACGCTATACTACGCTCATGATGGGTGCACTTGCCCATATGTGTGTCTAGTGTTAGTAAAATATCGTGTTTTATAAATTTAAAACTTGACTAAAAAAGTGTTAAAGGGGCTTAAAATATACACTTAATATATATAACGCTCGACACCCATCAAGTTTTTGGCGCCGCTGCCGGGGACACAAGGATTTTAAGAAAGTTAGGAATCAACGGCCTAATCGTTTTTCTTATTTTTCATTTTTTTAGGATTTTTCTTAATTTTTCAGCTTCTGCAGAACTCAGCACGGGCCGTGCCCGCTGAACACGCCCCGTGCCCAATCATTGGAACTGGCAATCCTGTTTTAAGTCAGACAGTAAGCTGAACACGGGACTGTGTCCACTCAACACGCCCCCGTGCCCAAGTTTCAGTTACTGAAAACAGAACCGTAAGATCCCGACGGTTGGTAATTTCTGACACAAACATGAGTGATACTGATACTTTTTACTTTCGGCACTCTTATGGTACTATGTGGTGTCAATTATGTGGTGGTAACCATAAAGAATTAGAATGCTTTTTTCTAAATTATAAACCCCACTATATAGACCCATCGTTTCCTAGTATCCTTAAGAGGGGTGAAAGTAAAAATAATCCCTATCTCTCCCTCGAATGCGCCCAACCGGATATTCAAGGAGAAATGCTTCTCGATGAATTATTTCAACTAGAAGATCTAATTATTAATTGGTTAAGAGAACTTAGGAAAGATTACAATGATCTTTTCAAAGACAATAGCCAAGAAGAAGGGTTGGAAACGCATTCAAACAACTTCATTGTTTCCAAAGATACTCCTAACTCTAGTGAGGACTTGAGCGATAGTCGTCCCTGTGTCGATTGTGCCGTGAAGGACTCCCCATCAACTTCGTTCGATGCATACATAGACCTGAGCGATTCGACATACACCTTCTTTAACGAGAGCCCGGAAAAGGGTTGAACTTGTCCACCTACATATAGCATAGGAATCACCCTCACCGATAACCTCTTGCGTTCTCGTCTTAATCTAGAACAATTAAGGTATCTTAGGCACTTTGGAGTTATTCCATCCAGTAAGGAACCGCCCGATCCGGAAAAGTTCCTTAAAAATAGACGCACTTCATAAAACAGCTTTCCGACACGGGGCCGTGCCCAGGTCAACACGCCACCGTGTCCACCAAAAGATTCCCTTCTGACTTCTGTCAGAATACGGACAAAACGTGTCAGGATCTTTCCTGCACACGGGGCCGTGTCCATCCGACACGGGGCCGTGTCCAGCATGCTGTCGTTTTCTATAAATGCAGCCAAGACTCCTGCACATTTGGACCATCCAGGGACAGAGATTTGAAAGGATTTTCTAACATTCCATCCTAGGTATGTTCTAAGAGAAGGTTCTAACAAACATCTTGTCCTTTCCTCTTTTATCCATTACCTTCTTCTTCATCTTTCTTGCACCAACTACTCCATTGAAGCTTGATTTGAAGCTTCATTGTGATGATTGTTGAGTTTTTACTCAAGGAATCTTGTTAAAAATAAGTTGCACAACATTGTTTTAAGTTATTTTTGTACAAAAACACTTCATAAGTTGAGAAAATAATTTGAAACTCCAAGATTCCTTGTTCTAAAAATCTGCAGAAAGTTGAACACGGGGCCGTGCTCAGTGAGCACGGGGCCGTGTCCGTGATACTGTTTCATTAAAGCAAACTATTTTGGTATGTCTTCGTAGAATGTCTAGCCAAAACAGCGGAACCTCTTCTGCGCACTCAAGGAACAGTCGACGGGAAAGGAGGCCATCGATTGAAGTAACTCTCGTAAGATACGTAATGGCGCTACGTGAGGCCCTTGACGAGATGACTTCGGTGGAGGAGGTCCTAATTGACCGTATAAATTATCTCTCGGTGGGGTTGGAAAACAGTTTTCAAGAAATAAACCTCTTGCACCAGAGTTTAAACATTCTTGTAACACCTCCTATGGAACCAATCCTTCCTCAAGAGGATTGGAACCTAGCACTTGGAATCCAAAATCCTACCGGTTGGGACGACCTTCCGGCGGAACCTCCTCTTGAAGAACTCCAAGAAATCCCAGTGGAAGTTGCACCTCCTCAAACCAATGCTCATGAGCCCGCTTTTCTTCTCCCTAGAGAGATCAAAGAATGGCTCGCCGACGTGTGAGGAACCCATACCCGGAGAAAGAAGTTATCAAGCCACTTTGTACCGAGAGATCTATCTTTTCAGAAATTTTGCTAGTAGAATAAATAGTAGGCTAGAACTTCTTGGATTGAAATTTCTTGTGTTTCTTTGACCTAACTATCTAGTATTTTAATTTTTAGGACTAGTATGTAATTCTCTATGAATCAATGAATGATGGTTTTTAGTCAATGTGGTGTTTGGGTGGTGTTAAAACGAATAAAATACACTTGAGATGGCAAAGGATACAAGGGAAACTTGAACCAGCACCCCATGCAGGAAAACAGGACCATCCGACAATTTTCTTCGTCTACAGTAAGTTCGGTACAGGCCGTGTCCACCCCAACACGGCCCCGTGCTGCACAGTCTGCAGAAAAAGACCCAGTTCAGGTAACTGGACACGGGCCGTGTTCACCCAACACGCCCCCGTGTCCAGGCTTCTGTTTCTCTTGATTTAATTTTGTTACTGGCACTTGAACACGGGGCCGTGCCCGGACAACACGGGGCCGTGTTCAGCGCCCAGTAACACAAAATTTTTGGCTTTTTACACATTTTCACACATTCAATCAACCTAAAAACTTATTTTTGGGACACATTGAGGACAATGTGTAATTTAAGTGTGGGGGGGATGCTAAAACCTTCAATCTTGCAAGTCCTAAATTCAAGCCTTACACAAAACTCTATTGAAATCGCTAATCACCCCAATTTTTTTTTTTCAAAAATTTTCATTTTTTTACTTGTCTAGGTTTAACTTGGGAATTTCAAAATTCTAAAAAGGTTATATTTTTACGAATTTACAACTGATAGCGTCGTGATAAAAAGAACCAACATAAGAAAATTATGAAAAGGCATGACAAACTTAGTTAAAATTTGATTATATATACTTGATCACATAAAAACCCAGGGGATGGATCATGAGAAAACTAGTTTAAATGAGAAAACCAAAAAAGCCTAAAAAAAACCTAAAAACATAGCAAATTTTTTTTTTTTTTTTTTACAATTTTTAATAAAAAAATCGCTAGTTTTTATGCCTAGAAAAAAAATTTCAAAAAAAAAAAAAAATTTTTTTGTTGTACTGCACGTGCACTAATACATAAAGCTTAAACCACTTAACCCACCCCCCACCGACACCCCCCAAAAACCTAAACCCCCCACCCCCACCCCCCAAAAACCAAAATTCACCCTCCCACTAAAAGCCTAACCCCCCCCCCACCCCCCAAAAACCTAAACCCCCCCACCCCCACCCTCCCGAAAACCTAAAACTAAACCCTAAACATAAACCCGAAAAAAACCTAAACCCCCCACCCCCACCCCCCAAAAACCTAAACCCCCCTCCCCCCCACACCCAAAAACCTAATCCTAATCCTAAACTTCCAAAAAAACTAAACCTAAAAGCTAAACTATACTCAAAAAGCTAATTTTAAGCATGTAATGCAATTGTAAACCCGAAAAAAAACTAAACCCCCCCACCCCCACCCCCCAAAAACCTAAACCCCCCTCCCCCCCCCCCACCCAAAAACCTAATCCTAATCCTAAACCTCCAAAAAAACTAACCCTAAAAGCTAAACTAGACTCAAAAAGCTAATTTTAAGCATGTAATGCAATTGTAGTACATGTTATATTGCACATGTGCACTACTATAATAATAGTATTGAAAACAAGACGACACCATAAATCTTTTTTTATGTCATAAAAAATATGCTCGAATATACTTGAATGAAAGATACAAAAATTTGTGATCTTATGGTGCTATTTTTGTTTTAAAATGATAACGTATGGAGAAATGGGAAATGTTTAAAAAGTTATATATATTTTTTTTTCCAATTTTACCCCTCCTTCATTAAAAGTCCCCCCCTCCTTCATTAAAAGTCTCCCCCCTCCTTTTTAGTGCTTTTTTGGTTAGTTTTTTGGTTTTCTCATTTATATCTAGTTTTCTCATGATCCTCTCCCATTCCCACAAAAGTGAGTTTTGAGCCTTTATTGAGCATACAATTACATATCATTAGACTAAATGCTCATTTTTCGTTTCTTGTGTGAATAACCGCTTGGTTCTTACGACTCTAGAACTTGCCATGACGATACATTCCCGGTCCTTACCAACTTAAACCCGAATAAGTAAATGATGGAGGCATTAGGACTAACCCTTTTTATTTCTACACCATTATTATTATTTTATTTTTTTACCACCTACCCAAAAAATCCCCCTAGTTAGCCCCTTTGAGTCTAAACCTTTTCATTTCATAACCCAAACCAAACACCCTTTTACCCACCAAAACCTTTTTCATTTTTTAACCCTTTGTTTTAGTAACAAGTTCGATTTTTCGTATGACTTTCCTCAAAAAAAAAAAATGTGTTGATGATGAAGGAAAAGAAAATAAACAAACAAGTTCATCAAAAATAACTTTGTTTGAATAATAGCTTCATCAAAATAAAAGTTACAAAAATAGAAAGTCTTACGAAAACCGACACTTGTTACGCTTTTCGCCCTTTTTATACTAACCACTAACCCAACCACCTACCTTTAACCCAAGCCTAACCCTTCACCCACAAAGTCCTCTTGATATTTACAAAGGTATAAAAGTTAAAAAGGAGGAGGATTGATTGCTTGGCAAGCCTATGGTAGGAGTAAGTTCCATGCCGCTCTCGAGTGATCCACAAAAATACATTTTCGGCCGAGTGTTGAGTGATCCCCGTGAGGTATGTGAACATGTATATAAATAGAATTTTAAAAAAAAGGCAGGTTATGCCCAAATAAGTAATTTATCTTATGGGAAGTTTTAAATAAATAATGACGAATAGGATTGTAAATAAATAAAAATAAAACTAAATAAAGAATCTTGGAAATCCCGACACTCTACGACAAGCCCGAAACCTTCTTTTCTACCCATTCCATTTGGGAGTGTAAAGCCACATATTAAAGAGTTTTGCTTAAGGACAAGCAAAGATTCAAGTGTGGGGGTATTTGATGTGTGCAAAATGCAACATATAAATTACATCAATTGTGGCATAAAACTAACACTTTTTTAGTACTAATGTTGGAAAAAGTGTGCTTTTGTCTTCCTTTTGTATTTTTAGGATTAAATGAGCTCAAATTAACAAAGGAAGCAAAAAAACATCAAAATCTAACATAAATACAAGAAAAGGAACAAGACGTGACATGCCCGACCCCACGACAGCATCTTCCCAAGCAAAACAAGACAACAGAAGACTGAACACGCCCCGTGCTCAGCCAGCACGGGGGCGTGCCCAAGTGTCAGCAGAAAAGACAAAGTGGTAGAAGCTTCTATTGCCCACCACGGGGCCGTGCTCAGCGGACACGGGGCCGTGGTCAACTATAAGATTCGCACAATCCAGGCAAATCTTCATAGTACAAAGATTCTTCTGCACACGGGGTCGTGCTCAGCGGACACGGGGGCGTGGTCAACTAAAAAGACAAACTGCAATAAATGAAGAAAGAGAAGGATGTGGACATGGGGCCGTGCCCGATGATTGGAGTGTCGCGCTCCGGTCAAAGATAATATTTATAGTCCCAAATTACCCTTAACAAATAGCTAGTGGTAGTGAGGGGTCGAACCACGAAGAGTGTGTGGTTTGTGTACGGATTTGATTGAATTATGAAGTTGTCACAATTATGAAGATTGCTAAGATATATTTTTGTTTTTTGTTTGATTGGAAGATGTGAAACAGAATTACTAAAATGCTTAATTAGATTAAATACTAGAGATTACTAAATGCACGAATTGAAAATGATTGTTTGAACAATAATGAGAAAACAAGGTTCACACCCGGTTTCAACAATTGCAAGACTTAGGGTTACTATGTATTTTAATTAGTTTTACTTGAAATAGTTCATTAACGGGTCGCAATCACAAAGCTTAGGTGTCAATCGCTATCAACGTCGTAAACAACGGACCATGATACACTTCGTTACTTTGGACTAGCAAATCCTACCAAAAGACAAGGCATAAATACGTGAATTCATTTCACAAAGTCAAATTTAATCATTCACTCGACGGTTTGCAAATTCAATACTAACGTAGGACAATTGTCTAAGATTCAAATGCAATTCAAGTTGTCACAAAACAATTAACACACATAATAAACCCTAAACCTTACAAAAGTCTACACCGGGGTGAAACCTCTAAGGAGTTAGCCGAGCATGATCGAAGAAACTTGATCACCGGATGTTGAAAGCTTGACTTGGATCATCGTGAAGATGGATTGATGGATAGAGGTTAGGGTTTTAATTGAATGATGATGGTGAATGGATGCGTGGATTGGTGGATTGGGGAATTGGTGAAGCTAGGGTTTTTGAAATCAAGAAGATGATGATGAATTGTTCTTGATTCGGGTTATAGAGAGGATGAATGGTGTAATGGTAGATGATAGGTAATCTCAATTAGGCTCCAAGATGAGGATTCAAAATCCCCAGAATGTGTAACTTACGACTTGAATGCAAAAAGGACCAATCCAAATCGAGTTTAACCCAAAAATCACAAAAGTTCGCGTTTGAAGAAAGCACTGCCCGTCACCGACGGGCCTGACCCCGTCGCCGACGGGCTCTCCTGGTCTCGTTTTTCTCCGACGCTTTATCTTTCTGTATACGGGTTATTATGGCCGACGGGACTTTCTGGGGCCCGTCCGGGACGGGTATACCCCCGTCGCCGACGGCCTCTAGAATACCAATTCTTCAAACTTCGATTCTTGCACTTCTGGTTGATCCGTAACGCGTTCTGGTGCTCCGGTTTTCGACCCGGTGACCCGTAAAGCTCCCGAAAAGTTCCTTAAACTTCTTTAAACCTGCACAACACAAGTCTTATTAAAAGTAGGCCATTCAAGATTGAAACTTATGTAAAAACACAAAGTTACGCAATAACGAACACCGGTTTTCAACCACGTATCACATCCCCACGCTTGTCTTTTGCTTGCCCTCAAGCAAATCTGTTTTTTCACTTTCACGTGGGTCGAGCAACGAATACACATCCCATTCCCGAGACAAAGGTTAAGGTCTATTGTCATACAAAAGTTCACATTCTTTGCAATTTCCACATATTTACCGGTAAAGTGAATAATCACATATAATAATGGTTATCCAAGATTAACCCGCCCGTAAAACTAACAAGTCATGCATATCCCTCACAATGTTCTCTCCACTCGGCTTAAAAATTGGCTAATATTTCTAATGTATTAGCACTACAAAGAATATTCACTCAAAACCGATTAGAACACATACCCGCATAAGCTTGCAACTCAATCATTCTCCACTATTGAACACAAACACTAAGCACAAGTCATAAGGTCTTTATGAGGGTTGTAACGGGGCTAGGCTAAGGGTAGGAATTAGGATATTTTAAAGTGGCTAAAGCGATGAAAATTTGATTTTTATTGCAACCCACTAACTTAAACAAAACTACATATAAACATCAACTATGGGCAATAATCTTTCACCCTTTTGTTCAACAACTACTAACACTTCTTTTTGTGTTTTTCTTCAACAATTTTCAATTCTTTTTCATAATATTTTTTTTAAACATAAATGCAAACAATCAAGAATAACGATACAAATACAACTCCTATAAT
The DNA here is from genome assembly GCA_030545235.1 of Helianthus tuberosus. Taxonomy (NCBI): domain Eukaryota; kingdom Viridiplantae; phylum Streptophyta; class Magnoliopsida; order Asterales; family Asteraceae; genus Helianthus; species Helianthus tuberosus. The sequence continues at coordinate 97,677 of JARYGA010011603.1, read as the reverse complement.
CGAATTTCCATCACACGGGTTTAAAAGAAAAAGGTTCAAGGGTTATGGGCTATAGGGTGGTCAAACGAAAGGTTTAGGCTCAAAATGGGCGACTAGGGAATTTGTTCGGGTAAGGATAGATAAATGGTTTTAAGAGAAAACGTTTACCTAATGCCTTAATCATTCTCGTGCTTGTATTCGGTCTATAGTCTCAAACGTATCAAAAGTTGCAAGTTCTACAATATATGACTAATGGTCCACTCAAACAAAGAAACATAGGTAATGTAATCTATGATATAAAAGTGGCTCAAAACCTCACATATCTAAAAGCGTATGGTATGTGACATGCATAAAAGACTAGTTTCTTAGGCGGATTATTCCCAAATAACCACCCGCTAAATACCCGTTATGCTTATTAATTTGAACTTGACCATGACAAAAGACCAAATGGGTTGTGACATCCCTCGTTGACTTGGTTACTTGTGCTTTTAAGATCGCTTTTGAAACAAGAATTTTTTAAAAATTTTTGAAATTTTCCCCCATCCCCACACTTGAGGTAAACATTGTCCTCAATGTATAGAATTTAAATGAACGGGTCAAAATCGAAAACTTTTACTACTCCCCCATCCCCACACTTGAAGTACATATTGTCCTCAATGTGTAAGAACTAGAGTTTTTAAAACGCACAAGGGATGTGACACGACTACCCTTCCCAACATTTCACCCCGGAAAATAATATACAAGATACATTCCACTTATTATTAACTAAGAATCAAAGTAAAAAGAAACACATGCAACTGATTTTCGTCGCTTGATACTCATATCTACTTCGTCTCTTCATAAAAACGGTTGTCCCGCGAACATGTTGTACCTACAAATTCTAATCCTTGTGTAGAAGCATGCTTCTCACAACCATCAAAATTTGTTAGTTACTTAGTTCTACCCTTTTTATGAACATATTACCAAGCCATGCGTTACTTCACTTTGATTTTTGTGGAAAAATAATCTACAACAATAACAATCCTAACTCACTTTCGTAGGAATCACGGCGGCATTTAGCATATGCACGCAAGCCCTTTAAACCTCCCGATAGCTCGGGAGGACGAGTAGGTCTCGTGAGGGTTATATAGGGAACACACCCACAACGTTCATTTAACTAGGCGAAAATAAATAACATAAAATAAAAATAACGGAAACAAAAAACTATACAACAACAACAACAAAAACATACCTCGCCTCTACCGCTGATATCTCTCGTTGGGATCAACTGGCGGGTTGGGCTGGTATTGATAACCAGTGAGGGCCTCAAACATCTCCCTATAGTCATCGAGTGGGTTTGCCTCTCCTTGTGGCGGTGGTTGGTAAGGAATCGGAATGAAACTAGAACCGACTGCTTCGGGCCAATGAGGGGTGGGATCGGATGGGCCTAGTGGATGAGGAAGATTGGGGTAATCGGTCCACCCCGAGTGTTCGGCATACGGGAGACCGGCTTGAAGGTCTCTTTGATGGCGCTCCTGATCGTGGAGTATCTTGGTGTTGTTAATCGCCATTTGGTGAGAGACAGCCATAGCTCTCCATCGGCGTCGTTCCAATTCTCTTGCTTCATTTTGACGCGTTGCCTCTGCTTCCTCCCATGCCCGTCTTTGGGCTGCCTCATCCTCTTGCATCTTCGCCAACTGTTCCATGTGTGACCTCTGCATTGCTTGGAACAGTTGTTGCTCTTCCACAAACTTATCCATTCTCTCCCGATGGGCTGCTTGGACTGCCCAAAACTCTTGCATTTGGGGTCCATGTGCCTCCTTATAGGCTTCCCTCCTTCGGTTATACTCTCGGCCTTCACCTATGCAGGCAGAGACATTGTCATATATCTCTTGTTGTCCCCGATCAAAATTTTTGTAGGAGGGCACCCGTCTAATGTTCACAAAGCCCGCAACATCTGCATTAATTTCCCTATGCGGTCTCATGTATCTTTGCCTTGGTCTTTGTGAACCGGAGGGCTCAGTTTCCTCCTCTTCATCACCCATCTCTTCATCTTCTCCCGATTCCGGTGGTGCCCCTGAAGTAAGGAACTCATACTTATGACCCAACCTGTCGGTCACAACATACTTGTTCCCCAAGAGTTTAACTTCTATATTCCAGTTCTTCTTCATGGAGGCCTTGTTAATTTCCTCCAACGGTTTAGTTACCCATAGTGATTCCGAAGGTAAGCAATTTTGTTGAACAATCATGGCACTAATGAGGCGTGCGTATGGAATAAAACGCCTCTGGGACGACTCCCGAGTAGCCCACGTATTCATCATCACTATGTGTCTCCATGACAATGTCGGGGTCCCGTATAGCAAAGAATGCACCACCCTACAGTCACCCGCTCTAACACCTCCACGATCACCAAACCTCACCAAAATGTTCTCAACATTAATCCCTTGGAGAATCTTTCCCTCAATCGTCATTTGCTTTCTTTTTGCCTCTCCCCCATCGCTGTATGGTAAGATGACTGCTGTCATTTGATCCGGGTCAATTTCATTCATATGATTATCCATAAATTTTTCCAAGGGCGGATAGTCATATGCTTGCACCCCCAATGAGTCAAAACGAGCGATGCAGTTAATTGTTTCGAAGGACATAGTCATTGTCCCTCGAGTTGTTTTCCCGACCAATTTCCATTCAGCAGGGGGGCTATTCTTGTTCACAAACTTCAACGTCGACAACCATTCACACACTTCTGACAAATATATACGCGAAGTGTTATCTTCGCACCAATCAAGCACTCTTTCCCATCCCAATCTCTCAAACATTTGTACAATTCCGATTTGCCTGAACTCTTCCACATTCACCACTCTTTCGCACAACACCCTTTCCGGTATAGAAGTATTAACTTTGGTAACCATCTTCCATTTCCACAGTTTCGCCTCTAACTTCCTATCTTGGTACGCGGATAAGGACTTGTTCTTCTCATCATCCCATATCTTTGCGTTTTGACTATCCCTAAACTTTGCCCACTCCCAATCTTGTCTGTACAGTCTTGCATCCCCTTCTGCGATGGAGCTTAATTGTTCCCACTTCCTCGGTATTAAACCGGAAGAAGAACCGACTCCTGATGATGATGCTTGCCCTGTAGTCTTTTGTCTTTTACCACCGGCCATAACTACAATCACAAACAAGCAAAACATCAATATAAACCCAAACCTTTACTAAACTCTCAAACTTTGAACATGATGTGTGATGTTGAAGTTTTTATTAACAAGTGAATGTAAAATAGCCTCTTTAAACTTCCAAAGTCGCTCACTTTATCATAAACTTATCAATTTCTTGTTAATCTTACAATTTCTTATAATTTCAACAATATATTTAACATCACCTTCATGTTCAATCATGTTCATAACAAGTGTAATCACTTCACTATGGTTATAACATGCTCAAATTCTATCCAAAACAACCAATCTTACTCAAAATCATGCTAGAGCAACATACATTGTCTAAACAACCTACTCTTAAACTAACAAGTTTAAAATTTCGGAAGAAAAACACTCAAATTATGATAATCCTGCATAAACTTGAGAAAAATTCGTACCTTTGATGTTATTAGACAAGAAGAACTAAGAAAAGATGGAAAGCAAGCAACTTGATGAACACCTCTTCAAAAACCCTAAACTTCACGACCCAAGATCTTGCAAATTAGCAAGAATTGATGACAACCGTGTTGGGGGTTTTGTTCTTCTCGAAAAATTACTCAAGATAGACTCTAAAATCAGTTGGTTTGGTGGAGAATTGAGAGAGTTATGGAGTCTTGAAGGTTTCTAGGGTTCTTGTTGATTTTTGGAGAAGATGAAATTGGTAGGTGAGGTTTTAGAGAGATGAAAGAGTGTTTCAGTGTTTTGAATGAGATGGGGGTGCTTTGGGTCGATATATGTGGTCAATATTGAGCTTGGGTTGTGTTTTATGAAGTTTAATGGTGTTTGGTTCGAGTTTATAGTGCAAAAAACGAGGCTGGTTCGGAGTGGAAACGGCATTCCGTCGCCGACGGGTTCTCTATTATGTTGGTTTGGGCGACGGGTTATGCTCCTGTGTACGGGAATTGTGTGCCGACGGGGCTTTTTCCGAAGTCGTCGCCGACGGGCTTTAATTTTTCAAATTATTATTATTATTTTTTTTTATGAAAACTAGGAGGAAAATTATGACTTTTTAATAAAGGGACTATGTACACTAAAAAAAATCCTAAAAATTATTAAAAATCTTTTTGTGAATTTTTATAAGTTAAATTTTAAAAACACGAAAACCGTTAACGGTCCTACCACCCCCCCCCCCCCCCGAAAAGTCGTGTATTGTCCCTAATACACACAAATAAATCTAAGAACATAACTTTTGTCTTCAAGATCCATTTATGATGTCCGGACTTCACACAATCAGGAGGATTAGCACGAACGAGAACGATTAAACACAAGAATACTCAAACAATTAAAAAGATTATACATAACTTTACAAAATTCGTTACCGGTCCTTTCAGTTGACCTCATAAGTTGGCACACTTACCACGAAGTTCACCAACTCCACATTCTCATCCTTTTTCTCATTGTTACCATCAAGAAACGGTTTAAGGCGATGCCCATTAACCGTTTGCTTTGACCCATCCTTCAGGTCCTTGATTGTAACATCTCCAAGCTTTCCAACCCGTGTAATCACGCACGGGCCCATCCATTTGCACTTTAGCTTTCCGGGAAAGTACTTAAGCCGAGAATTATATAGCCAAACCTTTTGACCCACTTCGAACTCCTTCGGCTTCAACTTTGCATCATGTGCCCTCTTCATATCATCCTTGTACTTCGAGGCGCACTCATATGCTTCTTCCCTAAGCTCCTCCAACTCGCAAAGCTTTAACTTTCGCTCTTTTCCTGCATCGTCATATTTCATGTTAACCTCTTTTGTATCCCACCAAGCACGATGCACGAGTTCAACCGGCAAATGACAATTTCGCCCATAAACTAAGCGATAAGGTGTAGTTCCAATAGGTGTTTTATGAGCCGTTCTATAAGCCCATAAAGCATCATTCAACTTCGTTGACCAATCCTTTCGGTCGGGTCGAACGGTCTTTTGCAAAATTTCTTTTATTTGCCTATTGGAAACTTCCACTTGACCACTTGTTTGTGGGTGGTAAGGGGTAGCGATTCGATGGTCAACACCATACCGTTTTAAGAGTTTTCCAAAGTTAAAATTCTTAAAGTGAGATCCCCCATCACTAATGATCACTCGGGGAATCCCAAATCTCGAAATTATGTTTGTTTGTACAAAATTGCAAACAACGGTATGGTTGTTTGTCTTGGTAGCAATCGCTTCGACCCATTTGGATACATAATCGACCGCCACCAAGATGTATAAGTTGCCATGCGAATTAGGGAATGGGCCCATGAAATCGATCCCCCACACATCAAAAATATCTACAATGAGGATCGGTTGCATGGGCATTTCATCCCTTTTGGAAATACCCCCTAACTTTTGACTTTCAACACAATTTTTAGCAAAATTAAAAGCATCCTTGAAAATAGTCGGCCAACAAAGACCGCTATTGAGCACTTTGTGCCCGGTTTTGTGACCACTGAAATGGCCCCCACAAGCAAATGAATGCAAGTGCATCAAGACACTAGGAATCTCCTCGTCGGGTATGCATCTTCAAACGACTTGATCCGGACAAAACTTGAATAAGTCCGGTTCTTCCAACGTGTAGTACTTGATTTGAGATAGGAAGTGCAACCTCTTCCTTCTATCCCAATGAGCCGGCAAATCACTTGTAACCAAATAGTTAACAATATTAGCATACCATGGTAATATTCCAACTTTTAAAATTTGCTCATCTGGGAAATTCTCATTAATCTCTTCATGTGAAGAATCCTCCTCAACAACCAATCAAGACAAGTGGTCCGCAACCACATTCTCACTCCCTTTCTTATCTCTAATCTCCAAGTCAAACTCTTGTAGCAAAAGAACCCATCGGATTAACCTCGGCCTCGCATCCTTCTTGTCCATGAGATACCTAACTGCAGAATGGTCAGAATAAACAATGACCTTAGTACCCCATATATAAGCGCGAAATTTATCCGACGCATATACCACCGCAAGTAACTCTTTCTCGGTAGTTGTATAATTTAATTGTGCGTCCGAGAGAGTCTTACTTGCGTAGTAAATGGCAACCGGTTTCTTGTCTACCCTTTGACCCAATACGGCCCCCACCGCATAATCACTTGCATCACACATAATTTCGAATGGTAAAGACCAATTCGGTGATTGCAAGATTGGGGCCTCAACCAACTTCTTCTTCAAAATGTTAATGGCGTTTTGGCAATTTTTATCAAAATCAAATGTTTTATCTTTTAACAACAAATTGCATAGGGGTTTTGTTATATCACTAAAGCCTTTTATGAACCTCCTATAAAACCCCGCGTGTCCCAAAAACGATCGAACACCCTTAACACTTGTGGGATAAGGCAAAGTGGATATGACTTGCACTTTTGCTCTATCCACCTCAATCCCACGACTCGAGATGACATGCCCCAACACAATCCCTTCTTGAACCATAAAATGGCTCTTTTCCCAACTCAAAACCAGATTTTTCTCAACACATCTTTTCAAAACTTTTTCGAGTTGGTCAAGGCATGTATCAAATGACGGGCCAAATATTGAGAAATCATCCATGAAGATTTCCAAAGACTCCCCCACCATATCTGAAAAGATACTCGTCATACACCTTTGAAAGGTGGCGGGGGCATTACAAAGTCCAAAGGGCATTCGCCTAAATGCGAAAGTACCGTATGGACAAGTAAAAGTAGTCTTTGCTTGGTCTTCCGGATGTATAGCAATTTGATTGTATCCGGAATAACCATCCAGAAAACAATAAAATTTTTGTCTGGCTAATTTCTCAACAATTTGGTCAATAAATGGTAACGGGAAATGATCTTTGGAAGTTGCAGCGTTTAACTTCATATAGTCAATACAAATACGCCACCCGGTTACCGGCCGAGTGGCGACCTCTTCACCTGCGTCATTTGTGACGACTTGAATACCCGCCTTCTTTGGAACTGTTTGTGTCGGGCTCACCCATTGGCTATCCAAAATAGGGTATATAATACCCGCATCTAACCACTTCAATACCTCCTTCTTGACAACTTCTCGCATGTTTGGATTTAATCTCCGTTGCGTGTCACGAGAAGGATTCATGCCATCTTCAGTGATGATCTTGTGCATCACTACCGAGGGACTAATTCCCTTCAAATCCGCAATGGTCCACCTGATAGCAGCTCTATGAGTGACCAAAATTCTCATTAACTTCTCTTCTTGCTCCCCGGTCAAATTGGATGCAATAATTACCGGGAGCGTGCTACCTTCACCCACATAAGCATATTTAAGATGCTTGGGTAGCACCTTCAACTCTAGTACCGGAGGTTCTTCCAATGACGGCTTCAACTTCGTGTCGATGCTTTCCAGAAGACTTTCCACTTGATGTGTCCAAGTGGGCCTTCCTTCTTTTGCCGCCATAACCTCCAATTCTTTCATCTCTTCATCCATGCTCCGATTTGTTTCTCCTTGCAACCTGTTAAACATGAAACATTCCTCTATTGTGTTTTCCTCTTCGACACTAGTGTCACATAGAGGTATACACTCGTCAACGATGTCCGCCATGTAGCATTCATCGCTAACTAGAGGATCCATTAATCTTGAAAAGACATTTAACCGCAACCGACGGTTACCAAAAGTCATGTCGACCGTGCCCGATTTGCAATTAATTTGGGCATTCGATGTTGCCAAAAATGGTCGACCAAGGATCACCGTTGGTTGCTTAGTTCGGTCCAAAGAAACATAATCTAACACAAGAAAGTCCACCGGATAGTAAAAGTCCTCGACCTTGACAATTACATCCGTGACTATCCCACGGGGTAGTTTAGGGGTTAAGTCGGCTAACACCACGGTGGTGTTCGACATTTGAAGTGGACCAAAATCATATTGGTCATATAAACTACCCGGCAAGATACTCACACTTGCCCCAAGATCCAAAAGTGCCCGTGTCATTTTGAATTCCCCAACTTGTATTGAAATAATAGGCGCCCCCGGATCTTGAAGTTTTGGTGGAAGTGCACCCGAAAGAATCGAACTCACATTTTCGGTTAAATCAAGTTTCTTAGGAAACTTGTGAGTCCGCTTTTGGGTGCATAAATCTTTCAAGTATTTAGCATATGAAGGCACTTGCTTAATCACATCTAGAAGTGGTAAATTGATTTTTACTTGTTTAAAAATTTCCCACATTTCTTCTTGTTGTGGGCCTCGCTTGTTTACCACTTTCTTAGATGGTCCCAACAAAGCTTCGGGATAAGGGGCGGTATTAACCTCCACACCCTTTTCCTTAGCTTTTGGGACGGGAACGGTCACAACGGGTGTAGTATTATTAATTTTAACATCATTTTTCTTTGGACCCGTTTGACCATTATTACCTTCGTCATCACTCACATCTTCCACCACCCCTTCAACAAACTCGGGTGGTGGTGGCTCAACACCACTATCTATGACTCGACCACTACGTAAAGAAATTTTATTTATGGGTACCTCACGTTTGTTTCTCGAGTTTGACCCTTGATGTTTAGGGTTCACCGTGGTGTCACTTGAAAGTCCTCCTCCACTTCCACGAATTTGAGCCATCTCTTGAGCAAGTTGCCCCACTTGTTTTGCCAACGCCTCATGTGCTTTATCCCGAATCTCGTTTGTCTTCTTTATCTCCTTGATATCATGGTGAGATTCTTTTATATTAATTTGAGATTCATTTTGCATATTCAACAAAGCATCCATTTTGGCACTCAAATCATCGCCATCGGTTTGATTGTTCGACCCGCTTCCATTACCGCCTTGATTGTTGTAATTCCTTTGGTACCCACCTTGGTAATTATTATCCCTACCTTGGTACCCTTGGTTGTAATTTCGTTGATAACCTCCTTGGTTACCACCTTGACGGTTTTGATATGATGATCCGCTTTGACCTCCTTGGTTACCCGATTGAAAATTCGGGTTCATCTGATTTGAAGCATTACCATATCGGAAGTTAGGGTGATTTCTCAAACCCGGATGATAAGTGTTGGAGTTCATGTCATATTGCTTCCTATCTCCATACACTTGATTGACTTCTTCCGTGTAGTCACTCGGCCCCGTTGGACATTGTTTCGCTCTATGTCCAATATCACCACAACCTTCACATACCTCGAATTGAACCGCATTTACTTCCTTTTTCTTCATTCGAGCCATCTCCCGTTCTAAGGTGGAAATCCGATCTTTAGAATCAAGATCGGGAAGTGACCGTGAAATGGGATGCTTCTTAGCTCGATCGGCCGATTCTTTCTCTTTCGAACGTTTACTCATCCGTTCCAAGAATTCCCAATCATCATCTTCATGGTTGCTTAGAAGGGTCCCATTGCTCGTTGATTCAAGTTGGTTCCATGTGTTGTCATCTAAACCCCGTACAAAGCACTTAACCAACTCCCACTTCTCGATTTGATGATGTGGGCATCTTCGCATCATTTCTTTAAATCTTGTAAAGGCTTCATGCAACGGCTCGCCCGATAATTGGCGAAAAGACCTAATTTCATCACGAGCATCATCGGTCTTCGCCATAGAATAGTATTCATCTAGAAAAGCTTGTTGCATTTCTCCCCATGTGCGAATGCTATTGGCCGGGAGTGTAAGGAACCATTGCTTCGCTTTGTCTTTCAATGAGAATTGGAACAAACGAAGTTTAACCTCATCTAGGGCAAAGTTATGCCCCCCGATAGTGCTGCAAATGGAAGAAAACTCTGTCAAATGTGTGTATGGTCCGTCGTTAGATCTTCCATTAAAATGAGGAAGTATGTTGATGTAATGTGGTTTACAATCAAACATCCTCCTCTCACAAACGATTGGTGAGTCGTTCTCGGTGACAACCAGCCTAAAACGATCATTCACTCCCCGTGGAGGTCGTTGACGACGTTGTGGACCGTTAACTTCTTGATCGACCGGTCTTCTATTATCCCGTCTTTCACCTCTTCGATCATCTCTTCTATTATCCCTTAGGTTACCACCTCCCACGAAACGAGGAATCCGGTTAGGGTTTGCATTGTTGTTGTAGTTATAAAACCCATCATTCCGGTTCCGTTGGTCATTGTTTCGTGGTTGACGGTTGTTTCCATAACCATCATTTCTTCCACCTCCGTAACCGTATTCGTCGTCCCCAACGTAATTGGCATTTTGGTAGCCAAATTCCTCATCATCATACCTTCTAGCGTTGTAGACGTTTCCCCTATTCATGTAGCCCCAATCTTCATCATCGTTAACCCTATCATCATAATACCCCCCATCGTCTGAATTTTCCGTATGAATGCTTACATGTTCCGGCGATTGATAACCGGGAACACTATACGGTTCATCATCGAGGATTGCATTCCTCAAGTCATCGATGTTGAAGAATGGGTCTTCATTTGCGGGATTGCCGCGATCACGATTTCCCCGACGGTCGGAATTGACATTCCGGTCATCTAGGTTGATGGGTAAAGAGGTTTGTCGATGAAGGTTTTGTTGTTGAGGTGTTCTTTGATTGTTTTTGGGATTTTGGTTTGGGAAAGGTGGTGTGGGTGGTCCGGTATTGTTGTTATTACCACCCGGTCGATCTTGAGGTAAAGGTTGAACATTTGGGGCGGGATTGAAGTTGCTTCGGTATTGGAATTGGTTTGGGTTTTGGTTGAAGTTTTGGTTAGAGTTTTGGTTCGCCATTGAATCAGTTTCAATGGACGGTGTGTGTTGTGGTGTTTGGTTGGTTTGATTAGAAGCAAGTGTTGCTTCTAACCGGCTTGCTAGGTTTCTTCTTGCGACTCTTTCGATTTCCGGTTCGTAGACTAAAGGTGAAGTCCTCCCGGAGTTCTGCGTATGCATGCACTACCTGTAACCTGCACAAGTAACACACCCGCGTAACAAGGAAAAAGACAAAATGCAAAAAGAAAGCTAAACAATTTAAACAGTTAATCACGCAAATTCAAACAATATCCAAACACAAAGCGCACGCACTCCCCGGCAACGGCGCCAAAATTTGATCGGAGTGTCGCGCTCCGGTCAAAGATAATATTTATAGTCCCAAATTACCCTTAACAAATAGCTAGTGGTAGTGAGGGGTCGAACCACGAAGAGTATGTGGTTTGTGTACGGATTTGATTGAATTATGAAGTTGTCACAATTATAAAGATTGCTAAGATATATTTTTGTGTTTTTGTTTGATTGGAAGATGTGAAATAGAATTACTAAAATGCTTAATTAGATTAAATACTAGAGATTACTAAATGCACGAATTGAAAATGATTGTTTGAACAATAATGAGAAAACAAGGTTCACACCCGGTTTCAACAATTGCAAGACTTAGGGTTACTATGTATTTTAATTAGTTTTACTTGAAATAGTTCATTAACGGGTCGCAATCACAAAGCTTAGGTGTCAATCGCTATCAACGTCGTAAACAACGGACCATGATACACTTCGTTACTTTGGACTAGCAAATCCTACCAAAAGACAAGGCATAAATACGTGAATTCATTTCACAAAGTCAAATTTAATCATTCACTCGACGGTTTGCAAATTCAATACTAACGTAGGACAATTGTCTAAGATTCAAATGCAATTCAAGTTGTCACAAAACAATTAACACACATAATAAACCCTAAACCTTACAAAAGTCTACACCGGGGTGAAACCTCCAAGGAGTTAGCCGAGCATGATTGAAGAAACTTGATCACCGGATGTTGAAAGCTTGACTTGGATCATCGTGAAGCGTGAAGATGGATTGATGGATAGAGGTTAGGGTTTTAATTGAATGATGATGGTGAATGGATGCGTGGATTGGTGGATTGGGGAATTGGTGAAGCTAGGGTTTTTGAAATCAAGAAGATGATGATGAATTATTCTTGATTCGGGTTATAGAGAGGATGAATGGTGTAATGGTAGATGATAGGTAATCTCAATTAGGCTCCAAGATGAGGATTCAAAATCCCCAGAATGTGTAACTTACGACTTGAATGCAAAAAGGACCAATCCAAATCGAGTTTAACCCAAAAATCACAAAAGTTCGCGTTTGAAGAAAGCATTGCCCGTCGCCGACGGGCCTGACCCCGTCGCCGACGGGCTCTCCTGGTCTCGTTTTTCTCCGACGCTTTATCTTTCTGTATACGGGTTATTATGGCCGACGGGACTTTCTGGGGCCCGTCCGGGACGGGTATACCCCCGTCGCCGACGGCCTCTAGAATACCAATTCTTCAAACTTCGATTCTTGCACTTCCGGTTGATCCGTAACGCGTCCTGGTGCTCCGGTTTTCGACCTGGTGACCCGTAAAGCTCCCGAAAAGCTCCTTAAACTTCGTTAAACCTGCATAACACAAGTCTTATTAAAAGTAGGCCATTCAAGATTGAAACTTATGTAAAAACACAAAGTTACGCAATAACGAACACCGGTTTTCAACCACGTATCACCCGAGCTTCTGTTCAGCCTATAAATAGGAGTGCTTGGCTCAAGCTCAAACCATCCCTTGGCACACCACCTCTCTCACACTTCACCCACCACCACCATAACACCATCATCCATTGTCCATCGTAGAGTGTGTGAGTCGTCTCGGGATCTAAGATTGATCGTAAGAGTTCTTGACAATCAAGGCCATGTTTGCCTAAGTCTCTTACATCACTTGGTGAAGACAAAGTGTCTAGTGTAAAACTTTTTATTTCTAATCTTTTCGCACTTTTTATTTGGTTTTGTATTAATGACTTTAATAACTAGTTGCTTATGTTGAAGGTGATCTTTCCTTATCGTTTGTCCGTGGTGTCTTGGCATTATTTTACTGTCTATATAAAATAAAAGATTTTCACCATTCATATCTCCACGGTCTATATGGAGGTATGTTGGCTACCTGGTCGGGGGTTAAGGGAACGGTTTGGTAAAGGTCTTGCCATTGTTCAGCGTTTAGAGGTCCTGCAATGGACCTGGGTCAAATTTAGTAGGACCTCCTTCAATACTTAACGGTATTGGATGGCGGGGGTCCAAACTCTTTGATCCCCTCATAAGTTAACTACTATTAATACTATAACCCGGCTATTTAGGACTGTATCCCTGCTGACTCAGACTACTTAGTCGAGGGTAACGTCACCTCCAAAAGAGGGGCCTACCATAATTTGCATTAATAACTTAATTAATTATCTTCCAATAATCCACCCTTTTGGGATTGTATCCTTGCTGACTCAAACTACTGGGGTGAGGGTAACGTCACCTTCAAAAGAGGGGCCTACTACAATAACTAAGATAATCTCGTAAATAAGTGCAAAAGTGCCGAAATAATCAAAGGTTACACTAGATACGAGTCGGAACCAAGTGATTCATCTTGTCTATCTGTTTTTTCGTTTTATTTTTATTTTCAGCATTTTAGTTAGTTTTTATTTTTCTTAGTTTAAAACATTTTTCTAAACTTTTTATTTTGATTAGACGTTGAGGATAAACCGGTACTAAAAGCTCTTGTGTCCTTGGACGACCTCGGTATCTTACCAACGCTAAACTACGCTCACGATGGGTGCACTTGCCCATATGTGTGTCTAGTGTTTGTAAAATATCGTGTTTTATAAATTTAAAACTTGACTAAAAAGTGTTAAAGGGGCTTAAAATATACACCTAATATATATAACACTCGACACCCATCATTCCACCAGGACAGGGCTCCGTCCAAAAATAGCCCAGAAATGTAAGTCACTTGTTGGTCTGGAGCGCACTTGCTCATTCGAAGAACAGACTCAGTCTTTTCGGCCCATCTTACAAAAGCAACAGCACCTCCGGTGCCGTCGAAGTTCACGGGCTTGCAGTCAAGGAACTGCTTGTAAGTGCACCCATGTGGTGGATTGTTATTGCCGTTATTGTTCGAATTGCTCCCGCTGGTTCCTCCTTGTGAGGCTGCATACTGCGCTATGGCGGCAGCAATGATTCCTTGGAGTTCTGCCTCCGAAGTGGGCATGCGCATCTCGCGTCTTGGTGGCATCTTCTAAAAGATGTTTTACGTAGGTCAGGTCATAGTAAGTAAAGTGTACGTATGTATTCAAAAATATCAACACATAACATCTCATGTTATAAATGAATCAACCACATAGCATCTCATGTTATAGAACATAAATAATCAATAATCAAGACCACGATGTAAGGTTTACAAGTTCATAACTGTATCATACATCATCAATGACTGAGGACCACATCGCCCTAGTCCAAAATATCTAATCAGTGTCAATAATAACCAATACACAAAACATCAAAAGTCATAATCATCCAAAATGCGGTCTCCAAAGAGGCTGTATAGTCTGCACAATCGCGGTCCTCTCATCAAAAGTCTACCCGTGTCGTACAAAAAGGCCTAAGCTGATGGCGGTGGAGGAGGGGGAAAACGAGAAAAGAATAAACGTCGCATATGAAGCCAATCCTCCTCCATAGCGCGATGAGAGCACATCAAGTATGCTATCTGCTGCTCAGGAGTCCAAAAACGAGCGGCAGAATCAGGTGAAAGTGGTCGTGGAGGGTGTGATACTGCAGGTGGGGTCTGACACTGACACGGTGGTCGCTGAGCTCTCTCCAGCTCCTGTACGCGACGGGTCAGCGCCTCCTGCTGTATCATAAAGGATGTGAGAATCTCTTCCGTAGAATACCCCACGTGGTATGGGTGATACGGATCAGATGGTGGCATAATGGGGGGCGTAGTCCAGAGGAACGGCTCACTAGATGGAGCGAAGGGTGGCATAGTAAATGGTGCAACAGTGGGAACAACAGTGGGATGAGAAATCTGAGGTACAAACTGGTCTCCTCCTGTCACGAAAGGCGTATGACCAAACGGCTGACGAGATGAACCCTCCCCAGGACGTGGTGGAGGTATGTCCTGGAGATAGGTGATCTGAAGATCTGTGCGGTGAGCATCTGTGGTATGTGTGGGAAGCAAGGGTACATCGATGGGAGCTGAAACAGGGGCTGAAACGGGGGCTACAGGTGGTGTAACTGGTATCACGAAAGGTGAGTAATCATCGTCATCAGCTATCCACCCATTGTGGGTGTGTGCGTATCGTGGATCAATATGGGCCGCAAAAGGTGCGCGGTCGAACATCACCGGCATAGGATCAGGAAGTGGGGCGACAACATGATCCTCTAACAAAAGTGGAGCATCAACAGGAGCGTCAGCAATGTGATCATCCTCCAACTGTGGAGCAACAACAGGATGATCGTCAACAGGTACATCATCAATCAAAGGGGCCACAGCAGGTGCATTGGCATGAATAGGGTCATGCTCTAATGCCGGGTCAGGAGCGACAACTGGCTCAGGGGCCACAGTAGGCTCCGGATCAACAAACTCCATATCAAAATCAGCTGGATCAGCAAACAAGGGATCGACAGGGGCTACAGGCTCCTCTAGGGGCGGGTCTAAGTGAATGAACTCAAAATCCTGGTCAGGATCAAAACCAGGGGGATACATAGGATCATCATCAACATCGTGATCAAACTCAAAATCAGGAGCAGGTGCAGTCGATAACGCCATGCCAGAGTCGGCGTCGTGTGAGTGGTGCTGCACTCCCTGTGTGTGCGAAGTGCGGATGCCACAGACTCAAAGGAATCTGGAGCAGGCGAATGAACGGGTGCCTCCTTTGCAGGAGCATCAGCAAGCAGTAGGATATCACCGGCAGCAATATGGGCCTCGCCCTCAAGTGGGTCCTCCTCAAATAGATCGACATCATCGTCAGAGACAACGTCGAGGGGCATATCAACAACGGGATAAGCGACAAGGGGCACAGGAGCAGGGATCACCGCGAGTGGTAAATCCCCAGCGAGATGGCCATCAGCAGGCTCGGCTACGACATCAGGCAGCGCAAAGGGCTGGAAGTCGTCATCGTCTGTGCTGGTAGTATCGGAAGTGTACACCTCGTGCTCCGATGAAACTATGTCGTATGATACTATGGCCATGGGATCTATAGTGTTCGACTCTCCAGTATCTGATGAAGGCATGATGTCTGTAACACAAACACACATATGCACAAATAATCAATCATATAGTTAAATAAACATGTTAGTCACCAATAAGTAATCAAATAATTTTCCTAGTCCCACTAGTCTAACCTCCCAGCCTCCCAGACTGAATCTCCTAGTCTCTCAGACTATCCTCCCAGCCTCTCAGACTGAACTTCCTAGTCCCACTAGTCTACTCCCTCAGTCTCTCAGACTGATCCTCCTAGTCCCACTAGACTACTTCCTCAGTCTCTCAGACTGAGCCTCCTAGTCCCACTAGACTACTCCCTCAGCCTCCCAGACTGGGCCATAAATAATAAATAAAATGTGCTCATACTTTTGTAAAAATGTTTTGTGACCTGGATCTGAACGTAGTGTATGCAATGTAAAAATGTTTTCGTGAGAGCCCTAGTGATCATAGTCTAGACTCGAGAAGGAATCCTAGTTCGCTATGATCAAATCTCTGATACCAAGCTGTCACACCCTGGCTTTGCGGAAGCGTGGGTTTATTTGGTGTGACTTCTTAATACCATACCTTAATCACAACCAAGCTATATGAAAGTAAAACCATGAAGATCATCCATTGATTTAAGTTTTAAGAGTAAAATACGACAACATTGTTTAAAGTTGACACATGCAACGAGTTACAACCCAACAAAATAAAAACATTGTTCATAAGACACAACCACAAACATAAAATAAACATCGTTTAAGACTTGGGACTCGTCCAGGAAAAAGTCACAATCCCTAAACGTGGATGACCTCATATCCCCTACGCAGCGTGAAAACGTAGCATACCTCGCCAGATCCCTAATTCCCTGAAATACATGTAAGTTGAAAAATCAACATAAAGTTGAGCGAGTTCATGTGAAAGTGAGTATGTAAAACCTTTGTAAGTATAAAAATCCCTGGTATGTAGCAAATAAGGAAATAAAGAGATCACCAATGGTTTGCAAGGCCACTGATATGTGTGAAGTGCAGTAGGAAGACTCAAACCTAGCAGATTTTTGCGTCGGGCTCAAAGTCACCCCGAGGTCCGTTCTGTTTGGGCCTGGGGCTGGGCTCGCTACACCCAGATAGATCTACCGCTAATGAACCTCGGTCCTACAATGAGGATTAATGGCCTCCAGTTCCCGCCTACCCACTCACATGAACTAAGTAGTAACCCTCCTTACGCTAACCATACCATGTAAAAAGTATTCGTATTCATAGTAACATGTATTTCACCCCCGGAGTATAAAACTGAAAACAGTTAAGAGAAAAGGGGGACATGAACTCACTGAAGTGCGTCTCGAAATAGTAACTCCCAATCAACCTGCTGCGTGACGACCTACACGTACTAACTTCTATTAGACGGACGGCCGTGCCTTGGCTTAAGGTTTAACGTTTTTGGGAAATAGTTAGGCAACTATTTCGTATTTCCACTTCTTAGTTATTTTGTAATTATATTCCTTCCAAAGGATGGGGGTTTTAATACATGTGCGTTTTTGTAATACCCAAAAATATATTTTTAAGTCTCACTTAAATAAATATATTTTTATTTCATTTGTCTAAAATATTTTATCTCCAAAATATACATATTTTTCCCAAAAATATTATATTTTATTCCATACGATTTCCAAAATAATACTTTCATTTAAATACGCATTTACGAGTATTTTTCCGAAAATACATAAGTTACATTTAAAATTCGGGTGGTAATAATAATACCGGTGTAACTTGGATATTTATTTGTGAAGGCGTTTGTATTATTTTGGAGTCGTTACTTCATGATATTTTCCAGGTTATATTATTTTTACTCTAAAAATAATATATAGTTCACAAAATAATCATAAAATCACACAAGCGTTTTACTATGAAATATATATTCTCAATATATATTTAACAAGTTTCATTTACGAAAATCCACCTTCGACACTTGGTAACTTTGTAATAAAAATCATGGCGAAGTTTGTTTGGAAAACAAGTCAAAAATATATTTATAAACACTTGTCACCAAAATATTCTAAGTGTTATTTTCTGGAAAAATTTCGCCAGAGTTTCCTCTGTAACTGGAGGTGGCCACGCTTACAAGCGTATCATTTTCTTTTCAAAATTCAATCAACAATTTTCCAATCATCAATATTCAATGTTCAATCGTCAAACTAATCAAAATAAGCATAAATCGCAAACACATGAACTTGTAAGTTGTGTAAAAGTATGTAGTAACTTTCCAACATTTTTAGTAGATCTTTATATCTTTAAAAATGAATCGGTTTCCTGAAAAACTTTATTTTTAAAGAAGATGTAACCTCACAACTTCTAGTCAAAAATTACGGAAATATTTCTTTGTTAAACCCTTTTGTTACACAAGTGTTTACACACTTGTTTGTTCACAAAAACACTTTTAGTTTATGAAAGATCCGGCTTTAAAATAAGACTTATATATTTTACTTGGTTCTTCGAAAATACCACTTGTAGATCTTTAGATCTACTAGTTTAAAACTCTATTTTACAAGAAAAATTATTTTTACGCAAGTTCATGTCTATGTATGGAAAGGTTCATCATCTTGTAATTTTCACACTTAACATATGGCTAGTTCATGTTTCATGAACATGATCTAGCGTGGTTAGATGACGATCCGTTCCACTTCTATCAATCAACAACATAAAATAACCATAACTAAACAAGATTCACAAGTTTTATACCACTAGTTTCTCTTTAACCAACTAGTTTATCATTCTTACTAGACTTTTAGTTTTGATCTTGTATGTTCTCGAGTTTTAACCGTTAAATCTCTTATTAACCACCTTAAATATGAACAAGAGAGTGTTTAGAAGCACTTACACTAGCTCAAGGTTAGGGAAGAATCAAAGCGAAAACTAGGTGGATAAAAGCAATGTAGAGAGGTCCTTGTGATTCCGTAAGCACCGGGTCTCCTCGTATGAACTCTAGCACACTTGTATGTATGTGAAATACCTTGATCAAAATTTGATGGTGATGATGGGTGTGGGTGTGCTCTCGGCCGAACACCAAGCAAGAGGAAAAAGGAGAGCAATTTTTGTGTTGTGTTAAAGTGAGATAATGGTGAACTTTAGGATTTATTTATAATCCATGTTAATGCTTTATCCTCCAAGTAATGTGTCCATAAGATATTCAACATCTCTAATAAAATATTCAAAAATTGGTGGGGTGTGTCCCCTTGGGGAAACCGATTCGGTCAAGGGGGTGGGGTATTATGGTTGGATTTGGACTAACTAGTTAGGTGATATTTAGTTTAGTTAGGTGATTAATTTAGTTATTAGTGTGTAGTGTTATAACGGGTGTTAGGGTATTAGGGGACCCTAACTAGCTCAGAAATGCAAAAACATTGTCATTGTCAATATTTTTATGTTCCGGGTAAAGTCCGGTTGTTCGGTTGGATATTAATCCGTTAAAGTGCTAATTAAGCATTTAGAGTGTCTTTAATATCATTTTTAGTGACACAATTTATTCCCGACACTTTGGAAAGTGTCTAGTATTATTTTCCCATGTTTTTGCACCTTACTAGTTATATTAAATGCTGATTTTTGTAATAAAGTGCAGGATTTTGTACTTAAAGCATGTTTTAGGCACATCCGGTCACTATAACTATCACCTAGTGACGCAGTTCTACAATCCTCACCTCCCTACACTCCCTACTAGTGTAGTAATCTATTCCCAGCTCATACTGGCCTCAGAGACAGTGTCTGTCTAGTGCTGGCTATGTCAGCATGTTACTGGGTTATCCGTATAGTGTGCTCACTGTGCTTTTTGTGCATCAAGGTTGTCACTATAGTTCTGTGTAAATAATGGAGTGACAGTAATGCAGTATGATGCAAAGATAAGTATGTATCAGAAATCAAGAGCAGTTTAACCACAGTTGTAAGCAAGCACAGTAATTAAGCATTAATTAATTATTAATTAATTTGTACGGATACCTGGTTTGGTGAGGGTTGTCACATGGGAACTCTTGGGGTGAGTGTCCACTTATAGGCTAAAGCAGGTCTTCGCGATACATTATTTCGACCCATTTACTTTGATTAGTCACTGTGTATCGTTTATTTGTTCGAGGCAACAAAAGAATGATCACCTTCCTTGTGTTTTGTCGTTGTTTTCAATACCTCTTTTGTTTATCTAATTGTCGATCTCACTCGTTTCTCATGTTTCCTTGTTCTTTTTAGAATATGCCTCCTCGATGAGATGCACAACCACAAACTAACGCCGAAATCGCAGCCCTTGTCGCTCAGCAAATGGCTGCTGTGATTCCGAACCTAATAACTCAGATTAATCAAGCAAACAACAACAATAACAACAATGCTCAGTGTAGTTTCAAGACTTTCAGTTCGGCTAAACCACTCAAGTTTTCGGGGTCTCAGGGATCAATTGTGCTCCTACAATGGTTCGAGAGTCTGGAAAGCATGTTTAGACATGTTCAGTGTCCGGATGAACGAAAGGTTGAGTTTGCATCCAGCATTTTCGAGAAGCGTGCTCTTACATGGTGGAATGGTGTGATGCGTGATAGGGGTGCCGATGTGTCTTTGGCACAAACTTGGGAAGAGCTTCGGTCTCTCATGATGAAAGAGTTCTGTCCCCATCACGAAATAAGGGCTTTGGAATGAGATTTTGATGATCTGAAACAAGATGGGGGAGAACACCGTGCGTATACGGATCGTTATGAGGAACTGAGTTTATTGTGTCCTACTATGGTTACCCCATTTGAGAAAGCGATTGAGAGGTATATTGATGGTCTCCCCGATTCTGTGCAAGACATTGTTACTGGTAGTAATCCTACCACTGTACGTCAGGCAATCGAATTGGCTGCAACCCTGACTGAGTCTCAAGTCAGAAAAGGGAAACTGACCCGCAAGGGTGACAAGAAGCAGTCGACCGACACTGTTCAAGACAAGGGTAAGGGTAAGAAGAAGGGCGAGTCATCGAGGAGATCGAGGAAGCGTAAGGCTTCTAAAAATTTTGCTGTTACTGCACAGAATGCTCAGAACCCACCAGCACAACCTCCTGCCAAGAAACTGTGTGCTGGAACTGCACCTCACTGTACTTGGTGCAATGGTCACCATGTTGCTCAGCAAGCTTGTAAACAGTGCACCACTTGTGGTAAACTTCGCCACACGGCCAACATTTGTTGATTGGGTCAGAATCAAGTTGCTCAGAATCCAGCACAGGCTCAGGGAAATGCTGCTAGATTCCCACCTGGTTCATGTTATAATTGCGGAGAGATGGGTCATTTCCGCAACAATTGTCCGAGACTTGCGAATCCGAATGCCAATGCGAATGCGAATCCCGCTCGTGGATGAGCGTACAACTTAAATGCAAACGAGGCTCATGTTGACAACGAGGCTGTTAACGGTACGTTCCTTGTTAACCACCGATCTGCATCTGTTCTTTTCGATTCTGGTGCCGATAGAAGTTTTGTTTCATTATCATTTGAGCCTTTACTTGCGATGCCTAGAACTAAACTGAGGAAACCCTTATCTGTCGAAGTTGCTACTGGTGAACCTCTTGTACTCGATTCTGTTATTCGCGATTGTCAATTGAACCTCGATAACCATCTTTTTCCTATTGACCTCACACCGATGCAACTTGGAAGTTTCGACATTATCGTAGGAATGGATTGGTTAACTAAGTTTCATGCTGAGGTGATTTGTTTCGATAAGATTGTTCGTGTTCCTCTTTCATCTGGTAAAGTCCTAGAAGTTTGTGGTGAGAAACCATCAGTTGGCTTGAAAATCATGTCGTGTACGAAAGCCCAAAGTTATTTACGAAAAGGATATGTCACCTTTCTAGCACATGTCACCGAGGAGAAAGGCAAGAGCAAGTGTATTCAAGATATCCCAATTGTTCGAGATTATCCAGAGGTGTTTCCTGGTGAACTGCCTGGTTTGCCTACAGTTCGTCAAGTCGAGTTTCATATTGATCTTGTACCCAATGCTAACCTGATTGCTAAAGCACCTTATCGTCTTGCACCGTCTGAGATGCAAGAATTATCGAAACAACTTCAAGAGTTATCTGATAAAGGATTCATCCGTCCGAGCTTTTCACCTTGGGGTGCTCCCGTTCTGTTTGTGAAAAAGAAAGATGGGTCTTTTAGAATGTGTATCGATTATTGTGATCTTAACAACCTTACCATCAAGAATCGATATCCCCTACCACGAATCGATGATCTCTTTGATCAGCTGCAAGGTGCTACATGTTTTCCAAGATCGATCTGCGTTCTGGGTATCATCAGCTTCGTGTACTCGAAGAAGATATTCCCAAAACTGCATTCCGTACGAGATATGGTCATTACGAGTTCACTGTCATGCCTTTTGGTTTGACAATGCTCCAGCTATTTTCATGGACTTAACGAATAGGGTTTGTAAACCTTATTTAGACAAGTTCATCATTGT
Organism: Helianthus tuberosus; assembly: GCA_030545235.1. Classification (NCBI taxonomy): domain Eukaryota; kingdom Viridiplantae; phylum Streptophyta; class Magnoliopsida; order Asterales; family Asteraceae; genus Helianthus; species Helianthus tuberosus. Next base: position 75,239 of record JARYGA010011603.1, on the reverse strand, counting down.
GTTCATTGACGATATTCTCATTTATTTGAAGTCTCGAGCCGATCACGAACAACACCTTCGTCTGACAATGGAACATCTGAAGAAAGAACAACTTTTCGCTAAATTCTCCAAATGTGAATTTTGGCTTAAGGAAGTTCAGTTTTTGGGTCATATTGTCGACGAGCAAGGTATTCATGTGGATCCTTCCAAAATAGCTGCTATTAAGGATTGGAACACACCTACGACACCTACAGAAGTTCGTTCTTTTCTTGGTCTTGCTGGTTATTATCGTCGATTTATTTCGAACTTCTCAAAGATCGTGGTTCCTCTTACTGCTTCGACTCAAACGAATAGGCCTTTTGAGTGGGGACCCAAACAAGAGGAAGCTTTCCAAAATTTGAAACGAAAACTCTATGATGCTCCTGTTTTATCTTTGCCTGATGGAAACGATGATTTTGTTGTCTATTGTGATGCGTCAAATCTAGGCCTTGGTTGTGTTCTTATGCAACGAGGTAAAGTCATAGCATATGCGTCAAGACAGCTGAAAATTCACGAGAAGAACTACACCACTCATGATCTTGAGTTGGGTGCTGTGGTTTTTGCACTCAAAATCTGGAGACACTATCTTTATGGCACGAAATGTGTGGTTTTCAAAGACCACAAAAGTCTCCAACACATTTTCAATCAGAAGGAGCTAAACATGAGACAACGACGCCGGGTTGAGCTATTGAACGATTACGATTGCGAAATTCGCTACCATCCTGGTAAGGCGAATGTCGTAGCCAATGCGCTAAGCCGAAAGGAACGTGCCAAGCTTCATTCTGTTCCCACTTTATCCGATATCCAATCACGTGTCCTTTAAGCACAACGAGCATGTGTAACCCAAGGCTTGTTGAAAAATGAGCTACCACTTCAACTTGAGCTTAAACTCGAAACGAAAGACGATGGGTTACTCTATTTCAAGGATTGTTTGTGGATTCCGAAACAAGACAATCTTCGCACTTTAGTGATGGACGAATCTCACAAGTCTCGATATTCTATCCATCCTGGTGCTGACAAAATGTACAAGGATCTTCGTACTCAGTACTGGTGGCCTGGTATGAAAAAGGATGTTTCCTTGTATGTATCGAAATGCCTAACTTGTCTCAAAGTCAAGGCTGAACACCAATGACCATCCGGTTTGCTTGTACAACCAGAGATTCCAGTTTGGAAGTGGGAGAACATTGCGATAGATCTTATCACTAAATTACCGCGTACATCTAGAGGTCACGATGCTATTTGGGTAGTTATTGATCGATTAACGAAATCAGCACACTTTTTACCGATTCGTGAGGATCTATCTGCTGATAAACTTGCCAAGATTTATGTTGATGAGATTGTGTCTCGACATGGTGTTCCTTTGGATATTATATCTGACCGTGATGCTCAATTTTCATCTCACTTTTGGAAGACCATGCAATCTTCTATGGGAACTCAACTAAATCTAAGCACTGCTTATCATCCCCAAACAGATGGACAATCTGAGAGGACGATACAAACGTTGGAGGATATGCTTAGAGCAATCGTGATAAACTTTGGTGGTAATTAGGATTCTCATCTACCATTGATCGAGTTCTCTTACAATAATAGTTATCATGCTAGCATTAATATGGCACCGTTTGAAGCTTTATACAGTTGAAAATGTCGTTCACCTGTCTGTTGGAATGAGATCGGTGAAGCTCAGCTTACTGGACCTGAGCTGATTCTGGAAACGACAGATAAAATCAAGAAAATTCGCGATAATCTTCTGACAGCTAGAAGTCGTCAAAAGAGTTATGCGGATATGCGACGTAAGCCCTTGGAATTTCAAGTTGGAGACCGTGTCCTACTCAAGGTATCCCCTTGGAAGGGAGTGGTGAGATTTGGAAAGAAAGGAAAACTCGCACCACGATATGTTGGACCATTTAAGATTGTTGAAAGAATCGGAAAGGTTGCCTATCAACTAGAGCTACCTCCAGAACTTGGGAATATTCACCCAACATTTCACGTGTCCAATTTACGAAAATGTTTAGCCGATGCTGATCTTCATATTCCACTCGACGAAATTCAAGTTGATGAAATGATGCACTTTGTCGAGAAACCTGTGGAGATAATGGACCGTAAAGTCAAACAATTGAAGAACAAGTGAATTCGATTAGTCAAAGTTCGCTGGGAGTCCAAACGTGGCCCAGAGTTTACGTGGGAACGTGAGGACCAAATGAAAGCGAAATATCCACACTAGTTTTCACAAGTTTCCTCTAGTTAAAATTTCGGAGTGAAATTTCCTAAAGTAGGGGGACTGTGACAACTGTGCTCTGTAAAGGATGTACGATGTAAAACAATATCAATTATCAATAAAACGATGTGTTTTGGTGTTAATATTTTTGTATTTGTGTTTGACGATTTTACGATTTGATTCTAGTTCGATTTCAAACTCTAAAGCGCTTTCTGGAAAGTTATACGCAAACTGATGCGTAAACGTAATCAGTTTAACGCGATAAACACTCCGTAACAGTGACATAGGCTTAACATACCTTAAATAACCTTTAAATAACTTAGAAATAAGTTTTGGAGGGTTTGGTGTATCGAAAACAAGTTTATTCGATCGCAGGGACTATTTGTGTCAAACTGCGAAACTATGCCGATGCGTATAGTAACGAACATTCTAGAACTTGATCATAAGCTAAACATACCCTAAATATCATTTACATAGCTTAGAAATAGGCTTTGAGGGGTTCGGTATGCGAAAATACGCTTATTTGATCAACAGGGACTAAAAGCGTCAAAAAGTGCATAAGTTTGCATTTACGCGCATATCTTACGTTTTGAACATATCCGGACATCCAAAAATTTTTGTAATCATTAAAATATTTTATTTTAGTGATTGGAATGCAAAAATACCACTCGTCGTGTAATTTGGATCGATTTCGCGCCCGTTCGAGTTTCCGTCGTAATTAACCGAATAACGTGACCGTACGACCAAACGAACTGACATCCGAGATGTTTTCAAGCATATTTCATGTTCCATATGCATTAACTTCATTTTAGTGCCTTGAAATGGGATTAACGGGGCTTAAACTTGTCGAAAAACAAGTTTTAAGCATGCAGGGGCCTGTTTTGACAGTTTTTGAAACTTGGAACTGATCTCCCCCGAGCCACGCGCCAAGCCCAGGGTTACCTAGCGTGCCACGTAACAGGGACCAAAACTCAGCAATTTGTTTTCAGCATCTGTCTTGATTTTTAGGGTTAATTATGCAAATTTCTCAATACCTGGAGCTGGTTTTCGATTCCCATTGTATTTAAAACTATGTCCCACAAATGTAGGGCCAAGATTGATCCTTCAAAACACATGGAATGATCTCCTTGATCCTAACTTCCTATAAATAGAAGTGGGTTCTTCACTTCATTCTTTACACTTGATTCAAAAACCTGCTCTAAGTTGGAGTTCTATACTTCATACCTGAGCAATTTGAATCAAATCTTCCTTGCTTGGACCTTTTGTAAGCTTCTTTCATGCTTTTTATGCTTTTCAAGCTTGAAAGTCAAACAGTGTTTGACTTTCTGCTTTGACCATGAATTGGTCAACACAAAGTTCATTTGAACTTTGCAACGTGAGCGTAATCACGATGGTTATAGTCCCTTGTGACTATACCTACTGATTACCACGTTGATTAGTCGAAGTGACGAGTCAAAGTTTCGGTCAAAATACGTGTTTATGCGCATTTTGCAACGAAACTATTTTTCGGGTATCAAAACACTTTGTTTTGATATCAAACTTGTTTTCTAACTTAGGTAAACATGTTTTAACATGTTTAGCTCGTCACTTTTTGTCTAGTGCTTGTTTAGGGTCGTAAGTCAATTGGTCTTGACAACCGCTTAGACTTTCGAACCCGACCCGTTTGGTCAATCGTTAGGATCCGACCAGGCATATTTTGTGACCATATTTGTATAGGGAATAACCTTCCGAGGTTATACCTTATGGTCACTTAGTTTAATTAGTTGTATGATAGGTAGTTTATATGCCTTAGGAAAATGACCAAAATGCCATTTTCATGCATAATTTGATTTTAAGCATATGTAACCTAAAGTTTGTCACTTAAACTGATTATGCAACATATTTAAGCATGTTTAGGCATATAATACTTGTCATAGGACTAGTTAGGTGTCTCGAACGCGCTTTTGCGCGAACGACACGTTAAAGTAGCGTAAGCTACCTTAATGGGTCGTAATGGGTCGTAAGCACTTAGGATAGGTTCTGATTTAGAATGTAGGCTTTGTAAAACCATATCACATGAGCTCCAATACTCATTTGGTTTACGAGACCTCATTCTACCCGATCTTCCGATTTAGGTGTCGATTTATTAACTTAGCGATCCGATTACTAGGTGCCACTTGATTCCTTGATTGCCCGAGCATTGTTAGTTCACTAAATTGAGGATACCTTATAATCTCAAGAGAGTACATAGTCCCCTATTTTACTGTTTTCAATTGTTTTGGGGTGATTCATATGTGCTAAACGATTTTCGATGATTTCAAAAACGAATACTATGGTTTATACTAAACATAACAATTTCGATAATGTGAACGAACTTGTTGGACGTATTTACATAACGAATGACATTCATTAACAATGATCAAGCCGACCAGTATTAGGTTATGGTACCACAGGATCTAACAAATACCGTTATCGGACTACCACCATGGTTATGTATGGGGGTTATGTGGGTAACGACTAAATCTGATGATTGTTAACTTACCTTTTGGTGGTTTGTTAATACGAGTTGAACGATGGACGAGTTACGAAGGTTTGAATGTTATAAACGAGACGACCAAAAGTTAGTTTTCACAATTAAAACGATTGAACGATTAAATGATTTGAACGAGTTAAACGATTTGAACAATTGGTTTCGATAATACAAACGATTTGAAAACAAGTACAATTGAACGATGGGTTTTTAAGTGTTTAGATAACGGGACGGGTGTAATGTGATAAAATCATGGTAGATACGCCGCTGGTACTTCTTATATATAAATGCTTTTATCATATTACATTCCGTAGCGTTATTTAGTTCACTTGGACGAATGATTTCAAAACGATGACGATTAACGATGTTTTCTAAACGACATAAACCATACGAGTTTTATTACGAGAACGATTTACAACTTGGTTTACAAAAACAAATGTTTTAGTCAAGATTCATGGCAACGAGGTTTTATAAACTATAACCAACTTGTTTTGAGTTGGTTAAACATATTGCAATACTAAACACTTTTGAAAAACGAGGTTTCACTTTTCAAAACAAGGTTTTCAATTATCAACTTTTATTGTCAAATGAGGTATTGCAACATGTATACCAGCCATGAATCTGACATACTCACAAAACCTATGTGCTCGCTGGCATTTCTTTGCTGACTTTATTTTTACATATGTTTCAGGTGGTGTTGAATGATGTTGAATGCGACTAGGATGCATGCTCACTTAGGACAGGACGAGGCCTTAGTGACTTAATAACGATGATAGTCTATGTTTAACTTGTTTGTTTTTACTTTAAGACTGTGTAAATGGTTAATAATTCAATAAAACGAAACTTTTGAATCCATGGTTGTGAAACAATAATTATGTCGCTCCACTCCCCGATGTTTCGGCTGTGGTTTCGTTGTTTTAACGCGGTCGGGGTGTGACATGGAAGGCATCGTATTGTCAAGTTCTAGATTCGTGAGAACCAAATGGGCTATTCACACAAGAAACGAAAATTGTGCAACTAGTATAGATGTATATTTGTATGCTCGGTAATAGCTCAAAACTCACTTTTGTGGGAAAAAGGGTTATAGTGTAAAAATGTATATATAATCAAATTTTACAATGATTTTTCATGCCCGTTTTCGTAATTTTCTAAATTGGTTCTTTTTATCACGACGCTATCAATTGTAAATTCATAAAAACATAATTTTTAGAACTTGTTTTACCCAACTCAACTTAAAATAAGTAAAAAAATGAAAAGAAAATTTTTGAAAAAGTTTGGGGTGATTAGCGGTTCCAAGGCGAGTTTTGTGTAAGGCTTGATTTAGGACAAACGATTCAAGGTTTTTATTTTCCTCCCCCCACACTTAAATTACACATTGCCCTCAATGTGTCCCAAATATGATTATATTTAGGGATTCTTACACTACTTTGGTTGGTAAATAATGAATTTCCCTTGAGAGCAAATATCACATGCTAATTACCAACTTGAAGAATCTTCTAGTTCTTCAATACGTTTTACATCATCATCGACACGGTGTGGTCTAACTGGTCATGCCAACTAGTTAAATAATTATGATCCATTAACTTCTTGTGAATGTGTTGTAGGACCGTAAACGACTACCGTACGATTGCGAAACGACACGACACGTGCGACGTGCGAAATCCGTGCACGTGTGTGAACCAAACACAAGAACGTAATAATATCAAGATTCTATTAAGATCTAACAGTGTTTACACCTTGAATCTTCTCCTTGATCACTTTCTCTCTCTAGACTCTCTCTCTCTCTAAGCTCCAAAGCTCCAAGGTCACAAATGCCAAAAAGTCTAACATTACTCCTCTATTTATAGGCAAGGCATTAAGGAAGTTCTCCTTAATTACAAGTTTGCCACCTTGCTACTAAATTGACTTTCTTCTATATTTTACACTATAAAACCATGACTTGTTCAGTTTCTTGCTACGGTTCGGATTGACGGAGGCGATAGACATTCGTGCACTCACAGACTCCCCCTTGGATATTGACACAGTCAATCTCATAGCATCTTGTCTTTTCTCTCTCTTTGAGTCTCTATAAAGGTTTGACATCTTCAGCAACCACAGACTCTCTCTTGCTCGAACAGATTCCCCGTGGATCTGTCTTCAGCTTCAGTTGCTCCCCCTTTCATTTAGATTCTTCCTTCAGGCTCGCCCTTTCGTTAAGCTTCAGTGCTTTTGGGATCAACACCTGGCTTTTCGGTTACAAGCTCCCCCTTGCGATGAGCTCGTCTTCAGACTCCCCCTTAGACTCGGCTATCGGGATCGTAATCTGGCACTTTCATCTGCAAATTCTCAAACATTTATAAGAAATTTGGCAATATAAGATTGAAAACCTAACTCTCAGCATAAGCTGGAGCATTTCAAATATGTGACAGTGAAAGCCTTTTAGGTTTTTCCAGGAATGATGACCTGGCACTTAAAATCTATTTGGATTGAAAACCTGGCTCATAAATGTAACAATATGTAATTTCCAGGAATAACTTGGCTCACTCCCCCTATCAAATGACTTTACGAATTTGACATTTTTAAGCATCCAAAACCTCATGAATAATCGTCCAAGTCCAAATTAATGACCTTGGAGATCTCACAAACTGTTTTTGATTTTTGATTTTAAAAACTTCAAGTTTCAACTTACTAAACTTGTTTTATTTTCAGAAACACGTTCAGCATACTCAGATTTTGAAACTCAGCTCTCAGACATCGGTTGTCGAAACTAAAGTAGAATCAAAATCTTTTTGTAATTTTCTGAAATATAAAGCAATAAAGAAATATTTACAGACAATATTTTTGTTTGAGTTCGTGTCAAAGGATCATATCATTTTATGACAAATCACTAGCACCGTTGAGCTTTAAACACTTTAAGTTCTAAACGATTCACTTAGATTGTCAGTATACTGATCCACTTAAATTTTCACACAAACTTCAACTGATTCGAGATACGATTTAGTGTTTTAAGAGCTTAACTTATATGTGTGTCCCACCTTAGAATATACTCCTGTATCAAAATTCCCTAGATTTAGTTTTACAGATGAATATACCTTAATGATATCTGTACTCTGGGTTAGTGCTAGACCTTGAGAGCTCAGGTATGAAGTACCGTTCAATCAAAGAGATGAAGGCTCGACTTTGAGGTGTGTCCCACTTAGGGATCTTCTTTACAACTGCACTTGATTTCTATCTTTCGATATTTTTTTCAATTTTTATGCAGAGTGTAAGCTTTTAAAGCGCATAAAGTATTATACGAGGTCTAGGCCATTGCTTCCGCAATATCAGAAGACCAGGTATAATACCCCAGATATCAAACAGTATAAAGACCTAGTATCTCAGAATCTGGCAATCTCTCAAACAAGATTTCGGGGGTTACCCATATATCCGAGAGATGTTCCCCACGAGATAAGCAAGATATTGATATTTAGTTTTATATCTCAAATTCAATCTACTAAGCGTGTAAAAACCTACTGGCATATCATCAGTGAGACCGTTTATCACATTTAACTTTCCATTTCTTTAGCATACTGTGATTGTCTACTGATGTACTATCATTTCCTCTTTTTACACAAAACTCTTTTTTTTTTGAATTTTCTATTGTTTTTGGCGTTTTCAAATTTTCAAATGTTTTTGGATTTTCTTACAACATTTATTCCCCCTAAAATTCAAAACATTTAAAGAAAACTTGATAACCGATGTAGATAGCTTTGCCTCGCCATCCATTTTCTGATTCACATGCTCTGTTTTGCAGAAATTACATAACCCCATGATTTACAACACATTGATATTTGACAGTTTGAAAACCGTTTTTCAATCTTGTGAAATTAATCATGTTTGTTCCGCCGTGAGGGTTTCGGCATATTCAATCAACATATTTTTGTAAATTTTTTATTTTTGACAAAATTTAAAAACAAACATATTTTTTTTCATTTTTCAATTTTTTACAAAGTAAAAACATATTTTTGGTTTTTAAAATTTTCAATTTTTAGGGTTTTTGAAATATGGTTTATTTATGTACAGAAATTAACAAACTCCCTGATTTCAGACGCAGAGACCAGCAGCCTCCTCCTCTTGTGCCAGGCTGTTCCGATACTCCTCTAGTTGACATTCAGTTATCTTCGGGAGCACCTGCACATTCAACTAATTTGATCATTTGAACAATGCAACCCAGGCCTGTTTGGCCTTGGGTATTGTCACACAATAAGAATCATTCAACTTCGGAAAATCTTTATCATTTTTTACAAATGTATTTTCATTCCGATTATCACTTACAGAAGCCTTTTGTTTCTTTTCCACCCAAGCTTGTCCTTTTGAAACATTTCTTTTATAAAATCTTAATTCATTTTGATTATTTTGTTTTTGAACAACTTTTGGTTTCCAAAACTGGTTTGGTTTTGTTGCATCAACTGTTGTTTTCCAACTTTGTGTTGTTCTAAATCTGGGTGTCACCGGGTTTCCAAGTTTGTTGTGATTCAGTCTTTGACATTTTCAGCTTCCAAGTTTGTTTTGATTCAAACTTGGTTGATTTCTGATTCACAACAACATCAGACTTCTTTTTCGTCTCAACACCAACAGGTTTCGGATTTGGACACTTGCGTGCAAGATGTCCAGTTTGATCACATTTAAAACATGTTCTTTTTGAAACATCTTTAACCTATTGTTGTTGCTTTTTCTTTTGAGGATAGAACTCTTCATTAGGCTGTCGCCTAAATTGGAGTTCTTTCTCTTCTTCGGAACTTGTTCCGTGAACAAAGTTCATTCTTTTCTGATAGTTTGGCATTTCATTTCTTTTCCAATTCTGTTTCTTTTTATAACCCAACCCAGCCTTCATGTTTTTCTTTTTGAAACTAGGTTTGTTATAAAAAGTTTTGTTACTCTTTCCAGCAAACTTTGAAATCTCAGATTTTTCAATTTCAATCAATTTGAACACTTTGCCAATCTTTTCTGAAATCACATTCTGAATCGGGACTTCATTATCTGAGAATAATTTGTCGATCCAATCATGGTATAAACCAATCCTTTTGAATCATCATTCTCCTTTTTCTCAGATTTTGAGTTTTTCAGATAACCTTCATGAAAACTACCTTCATTTTCATCCTGTGATTCAGATTTACCTGTTTCAACAGACTCTTCTTTCAAAACACTTTCAACGACCTTACCTACCACCTCTGAATCACTAGAATCATCAGATTTGGAGTAGGTTACGTCAATGTTATCTGGCAATTGATCAACCATGTTGAAAGCTTTTTCCACCTTCTCGTCATCATAGAATGTGAATTTTTCCTTAAACGGTGGTGGAACTTGATGATACTCTGAGCCAATTCCTTTCTTGTTTTTCTAAGAATCTTTATCATCCGGTTTTAGATTGAAAATGCTTTCAAGAACATATGATAAAGCGTGATAACTGTGTAACTTGTTATTATCTTGTTCTAAATCAGCTATTTTACGCTTTAGCTTAGCAACATCTTCAATGTAAGAATTTACAACTTGTTGTTTAATTTCATATTGCCGCTTAAGTGTATCATATGTTTCAGAACAATGTTTCAATCTTGATTGAACAAGTTTCATTTGACTCTTGACGTCTTCATATGACTCTTTTGTAATATGATATGCAAGTTTTATTGAATCATACTTTTTTTCATTTCTTGAAACGAATTTTCTTTTTGTAAACATTCTTCAGTCATTTTTGAAACGTTTTCTTTCAAAATTTCATTTTCTTTTTCCAAAAATTTACATTTTTGTGTTAACTTTTCATCATTATCTTTCAAAATCTTTTCGTTTTCTAACATTTCTTTGCATTTTTGTTTGAAAACTTTTTCAATTTTAGTAAATTCTATGTCTTTTGTTCTGAATTTTCATCTTTTTCAGTACAAACACTGCACGTTTCCATGCATTTCTTGCACTGTTCAAAAGTTTTATTTAAGACTTCAGAAGATTCAGTTGAAGTATTTACCTCAGTCGTTAACACCTCTACTTTTTCTGCCTTCTGTGTCTGATCAGCTTTTTTCTTTTGTTGTTTCTCACCAACACCAACACCATCAACATCATCCACTTCAACTGATCTTTCAAGCTTTTCATCAGCTTCTTCTTTGTTCTTCAGATCCTCTTCATTCTGCTGTTCTTCAGAAACAGCTTCTTCACCAACTGCTTCTTCATCTTTTTCACCTTCCACTTTTTCTTCATCAGCAACCTTCTTCAATTTATCCACCAAATCATCAACATTCTTCTTCATCCCTCTTTTTCAGACTTGCTGTCATTACATCTCGAATTATCTTATCCAACCTTTTCAGATAATTTTTATCTTTCGCGACATTTGAATAATATTCGCCGGACAGAGGAATAACAGCCAGTACATCATTGTACACCACCTCTCGTCTATGAACGACTGGATCTCCATTTCGGTTGATGTAACACTCTCGCTTCTTGTCGTACCTTCCATAAAAATTCGCATCTTCAAACTCTTCATGCATCTTTTCAATTCTGCAGTCTGCAAAAAATCTTTCTCTATCAGTTTTCTCTTTCCGAATTTCTTCTTTCATTTTCTCTTTCACAACAGCAACAAAAGCACTCTGTTTCACTTCAGCCACCAAAGCAGAATTGAATCCATACTCTTCTTCTGGAAGAAAGTCATTCCAATTGAATCCTTCATCATCTTGGATCACTACTAGTGCTCTCGACTTCTCTTTCACAGAGTTGTTTTCAATTTGTTTCATCTTCGATGGCTCCTCTTTGCTCCTGCGATAAATCGCTTTACGATAGTAGTCGTCTTGAAATGGATAAGCGGTATCATCAACAGTAGAGTTTCTGCATTCTCTTTTGAAATGACCCTTTTGTTTACATTTGAAGCAGGTCACCTTTGATTTGTCGAAGCCTAGTTTTGTTGATGGTCCACTGATTGTTTGTCTGCCAGTAATTTCCATGAACCACTAAGCTCTTCGAATGCAGCTAGCCAAGCACCATCTAAGATCAATGAGTTCCATCTCCTCCGGATCTATCTGGTCATAATCTTCCTTTGTCAGCTCAGAATTTCCAATTTTCCCTATCACCAGACTTTCGTATGATTCCAGAATCGATGCCAGAAAACTCATTTGCTGTTTAACAGCATTGATGCTCATTGCTGGAGAATTTTTCAGCTTTAAGGCGATGTTGCAGACAATCTCATCGGGTTCTTCAGAGTTTAAAGCTGTTGAAGATGAATAATACTCTGGATCGTAGCTTGATTAGGTTTTCTGTGAATCTTTTGTCTTTTCAACACTAAAAGCAGTCTTTGGTGATTCACTGACTTTCACTGAAGGTACACTGCCCTTGTAGTAAAGACCCACATTCTTTTGATGTGATGATCTGCTCATCTTGCTTTGTTTCTGCAATTCAAGCTCGTGACTTTCAATCTTTTCAATCAAAGCATCCAAAGTAATCGTATCATACAATACATCATTTTTCAAAATTAACACAAACGTTTTCCACTGATCAGCTCGTGGTAACGCTTCAATGATTTTATCAATAACTTCCTCACGTGTTTTAGTTATCCCAAACCTGTTTAGTTCAATTTTTAAGTGACAAAACCTCTCGATCATTTGCCTCACAGATTCTCCTTTTAAACTATCAAACAAATCAAATTCTTTTTTAAGTAATGCAATTTTGTTCTTTTTTATTTGTTTTCCTCCCTCGGCTTTTACTCTCAAAGCTTCCCAGACTGATTTCGACAAACCATCATGATTGAGTAATGTGAAGATATCATCTCTGATGGACTGTTGGATTAAAGCAATCATTTTCTGTTCGCAAGAAAATTTTCTTTTATCTTCATCTGATAAACAATTGAGATTAATTTCTTCGTTTTTATCATTAACAGGCCGACTGTACCCGAACTCTAGACAAAACCAACTTTCATGTGCGTAAGCTTTCGTCCAGTTCAAAAATCTTTCTCTCCACCAAGTATAATCTTCAATGTTTTCAAGTTTCGGTGGTTTAGAATGTGTTCCGTAAAAATTATCATGTTTTATGTTATCATTAATAGCTTTCGTAATCGCTTTTGGTGTAACAGTTGATGTTTCGGAAGATTCGGAAGTGAACGCCTTGTAAAACGTGTTGTAAAACTCTTCAGCCATGATGCTTGATTCTTCGGTTTTCTTTTCTTCGTGTACCGCACCTTGATTTTGCGCCTTTCGTTTATCACCTGCAAACAAACAAACACTTGATCAGTTTAATCGAACTAAATATTTGAAAATCCGTAAAATATGTGACTTGTGAAACTCGTGAATCTTTTCGGACGATGATCGTTCTGAAATTCGTGCGAACATTTACTACTTGACTTTTTGATTCGGATGACACTTTTAAATCTTAGAATGAATGTCACACCCCGATATTTCCCCGTACTACCGGTGGGCCCGGTGGGGAGTATCGTGACGTAGTTGATATCATCATAGACAATTGATCACAGTATAATGCACAGCGGAAGTCTAAAAATAATATTACAAACCGAATTCGAAAGTATAATAAAAATATTACACAACGGTCGTAAGCGGATCCACAGGCGGATCTAAAACAGAAAGTAAACATAGTTCAACAGACTTAAAGTATTAAGAGCTTTCAAGACTCTTTAACTAATACTCAGGAGTTCCAGCCCATTTCGTCTAGTACCCGCACTTAATCTTTTTGGAAAAATACGTCAGTTTACACTGGTAAATACAATTAACTGACTCTTTTGAAAAGTGTTTATAAAATTGGTTTGGATGGATACACATGGCATAAATCTTTTATAACTTGGGACAATTATTAGAATAATCTTGTATACATATTTATATGTTTGTCGTCCATTCAGGGCCCGGTTAGAAGAGCCGAGACAAGATTAATTGACACACCACTAGTATAAGCCCACAAGAAGTTTCCTCACGAGTGAGATACCGTTTTACATACGCAACTGTCAGGTGTATGCCTACACTCCGTGCTTAAGTCATGGCCATTTCAATTGAATGAGCCGAGGATATCCAGGACATGGTCATTAACCCCCCAAAGGCTTTGTATCAAACAAAACAGTTTAAAACGGGTTATGCAATTTATTAATCACAATCCGATTAAATGATTTCATACCCGACCAAGCGGTATTATTATAATACCGTATCCCAAGCCCGTATAAGGGAAAATAAGTTAAAAGTATTTACCTGAGCTAAATGAAATTTATTCTCAGTCGTATTTTCTAATCAGCAAGTACAGGGAGATTTAACTGGGCTCCTAATCTGGAACGAAGGTTTTAATAACCTATTAGATTCCTAACGGGTCTTATTTAAGTTATAACTTAGACCGGTTAGTTCTAAAGAAAGATTTACGGTTCAAACGCAAGATTTAGCGAAGACCGGATTAGAACGTGACTTTAACCCGAAAAGTATGAAGACTTGTATAAAATGGGTAAACTAATCACATTCTGGATTTTGAAGTAAAAATGATAAGGTTTGACCCGTTTCGGCTAGTTTATGCAAACTGGTTACATAAACCGTACCGAACGCGTATATGAATAACGGGTAACCGAATGAGTCATGAACAAGTTCCATAAGTTATTGTGCTTAAAATATGTTGTGATATCAGTAGGATATCTTCCATTATGCCCAAAATGAATTAAAAACCAATTTAAGCCCCGTAAGGGTATTTTGGTCATTTTAAAGTTTATAAAAGAGTTTAAATAATAAACTGAGGTTCTGGTCTAAAAATATCAGTAAAAAAATTTATTTTATCAAATTGATTCAGCAAGATATCATACATATGTGTGTGTAATCATTTATGGCCAAACTATGCACCTTAGGGGCATTTTGGTCATTTCACATATGCTTTTAAGGTTAAATCTGGAAATATGAGTTCAAGACTTATACTTACTGTTAAGGTATAAAAATTTATTTATAAAAATCAGTAGGTAACAAGTCTTAGGCATTAAATATGGTTTTAAACCATACTATGCGCTTAATAAGCGTAAAAGTCAGTATTTAACGATATTTGAAATGTTTATAAAATTTTGAAGTCCTGATTAGTTTCTAAAGCTTAAAATATTTTATTTAACAGATGAAATCAGTAGGAAAAGGTTTGTTATCAAAATGATATGTAAAAATCATTTTATTAGTGAAAAGGGCATTATCGTCAATACCGAATTTACACTAGAACTCTATGTTATGATTAGTATAAAATTTGACAAAAATTTTCAAAAATTTTCAAAAATCCCTAAATATTACATCATAACAGTGGATAGCAAGTTTGGTGCCAAAAATTGGGTTTAAATATGAATTATGCCACAAATGCCATTAAAATTAATAAAAAGCTTAAGTTTTACGATATCTTGCATATCTTTCATTTTAGTCCAGAAACGGATGTCAAATTTTTAGGACATACTTATAAATCAGTAATGAAGATTTTTGTCCACTCACATTTCCAAAAATTTCGTTTTTATATCAAAAGGGCATAATAGTCAACTTTTAAGCATTTAACGGAAACATGCAATGCACTAGGATTTCTATGGAACCATGTTGTATAACCTCAGGGGGTTATACTAACCTATAATATGGTCCTAAAGGAACCCTAAGGGATAACTAAACTAAGCTAAATCGGGTCAGAACTGATAGTCAAAGCAAAAGTCTACTTTTGCGACTTTCGGTTGCGAACCGAGCCTAAACTCAGAATTGTCGGGTTGAACATGCCAAAACATGTTCTTATATTATTTACCAAGTTATTTAAGTGTTAAAACATGTTCCATAACTTTTACATTATCAGTTATGAATTATTTTGTAAAAATTAATCCGTTTGACTTTTTGTTAAGTAGTTTGACCCGACAATTGACCAGGTAAAAGTGATAATTAGTAGGTGCCCTTTTAAGGGTTTATTACCTACATAATTACCAAATCATAGCCACTTTCAATTCGAATAATGGCTGGACCGTTAGTGATTAATCACAAAGTCAAAGCATCCTTATGATAACTTTGACTTTCGGTCACTAAGCTAGTGAAAACTTAACTATGGAAGCCATGAACACTTACAATAGTCCTTAGCATGAAAATAGAACTAGAGAAAGCTTCCTAGAAGACCAGGATGCTTCAGAGAGTGAGTTGTGAAGTGAAAACTTCAAGTGTGCAAGAACAAGTGAACATCAAGGCCCTTTATATAGGATTTTGGAAGCTCTAGGATCAATCCATTTGTACCTAGGAGGTTACCAGATGTTCACAAGTGTCCCTAGGGCAGTAAAAACCAGTTGCTCAGTCCTTGGTATAAAAAAAAACCATGCAATGGCGGTGGAACAGGCTCCAACATGCAGCTGTGCAGGGAACTGTCGCTGGCACTTCTGTCGCGGCTCGCGTAGACCTTAGAGGATGTTTACGCGGCCCGCGAGGACCTGTAAATCCGGTAAAAAGTTTTGCAATCTTTTCATTTTCAGTCCCTGGTCCATTTTAAGTTTATATAACTTTCTTTTATTGCACTAATGACTCCCATAGTTAACTTTCAAGTGCCTTGGGTCATAATTTAACTTCGTTAAGCTCCCGGTTAGTTATGAGATCACCCAAAATGTACTTACGTGCATCGAAACACCACGAAATCATTATCCGATATTCATGGAAGTATAATAAAGTATTACAAAGTCTCGGTTACGTTAAAAGGACACTCAGAGGTAAGAATTAACATGTTGACACTTTTAATCCTTATGCTTTGTAAACTTTTGATCTTTAAGCACAAACGGCTTTCTACGATCGTTAATTTATTTATAAAATAGTTCGAACGTCGTGTGAGGCCATTCAGAGGCACAAGTTTGGTATGTTGACACTTTTAGTCCTTCTACATACATCTTTATATTGTTTGACCACTATAGTCCCTCGAACTCAATTCATTACACGTTTAAAGTTCATGACACGTCTCTTCATAATATTGGACATGATTTTGCGAGGTGTTACAATGAACGAGCAAATGGACTATGTCGAAAACACGTTGTTCGGATGAAATCACTGATCGAATGGGCCTGATCGGATGGACCTGATTATATCTGAATGGGTCGTACAATATACCACTAAACAATTTTATTGGATGAACTAATTCTCTTGAATGGGCTTCCTATCCAAACAGATTTAACATAAACGATACATCCTCAAATGGCCCAAATGATAACAAATTCTAATTGTTCGGATAAGGTCAACTGGTTTTGGATCGGATGAATATTCGATCGTATGGGGTCAACAAAAGTCAGAACCACTTTTTCGGATGAATATCCGAACGAATAATCATTCGTTCATACACACAATCGAGCTGAAAACTTTTCTAATTGGACAGACAAAAGCTTCTCTTGTTGGACTTTCAATCTAATTCACGTGAAGTACTGATGTAGCTAATAAATGGGCCGACACACTTTTCTCTATCACATGCAAACTTTGATACTAGTTGGATCGAGCCACTCAAAGTCTGACCTTATCTGAATTAATATTGAAACATATGGATCAAATAAACTTAATGGCCGACAGCTATTATTTTCATTCAATGGTTATTGGGCCGTTCAAAGCTTTATCAAATCTTGGGCTGCAGACAACAATTAATGATCACATGTGAATTGAATCAATGAATCCTTATTGGACCACTAAGCTTATGACATCGAATGAATTATTGTTCAGATGAGATATAAATGGAACGAATGAATATGCGAGCGGATGACTATCCGCTTAACATATAGTTAAGGTGTCGGGTGGTCATCCGAATACTATGCCCTAGTCAACTAATCGAATGAATATTCGACCGAATGGGGTTTTTCACCTACCTTTGAATGTGACAAATGTTCGGATGGTCATCCGAACGGATGGCCATCCGAATGGGCAACATGAACCGCTAAAAACATATTTTTTCGAACAGAAAAATCACAATTTCTCATAAACTACTTGGAATTTTGATTTGAAAATTTGTATGATTGTAAAGCAATGGTTTTCGCACAATATATAAAAGAATCAGCAAATTTTAGCCATGAAAACCTTGTTAATTTTGCGTTTTTGTGACAAAAAGTGAAGCAAATGGGTAGAAGAAGAGATTTAACAAATCTGATGCGAATTCGAATCTGTAACTGATGAAATCTCATGAATTCTTGCGTATCTGATCCGTGCAATCAAGCTCCTGCTCTGATACCACTTGTGAACGCGTTGTAGGACCGTAAACGACTCCCATACGATTGCGAAATGACACGTGCGACGTGCGGAATCCATGCACGTGTGTGGACCGAACACAAGAAGAGATTTAACAAATCTGATGCGAATTCGAATCTGTAACTGATGAAATCTCATGAATTCTTGCGTATCTGATCCGTGCAATCAAGCTCCTGCTCTGATACCACTTGTGAACGCGTTGTAGGACCGTAAACGACTCCCGTACGATTGCGAAATGACACGTGCGACGTGCG
Organism: Helianthus tuberosus; assembly: GCA_030545235.1. Taxonomy (NCBI): domain Eukaryota; kingdom Viridiplantae; phylum Streptophyta; class Magnoliopsida; order Asterales; family Asteraceae; genus Helianthus; species Helianthus tuberosus. The sequence continues at coordinate 57,077 of JARYGA010011603.1, read as the reverse complement.
GAATCCGTGCACGTGTGTGGACCGAACACAAGAACGTAATAATATCAAGATTCTATTAAGATCTAACAGTGTTTACACCTTGAATCTTCTCCTTGATCACTTTCTCTCTCTAGACTCTCTCTCTCTCTCTAAGCTCCAAAGCTCCAAGGTCACAAATGCCAAAAAGTCTTAAAAGTCTAACATTACCCCTCTATTTATAGGCAATGCATTAAGGAAGTTCTCCTTAATTACAAGTTTGCCACCTTGCTACTAAATTGACTTTCTTCTATATTTTACACTATAAAACCATGACTTGTTCAGTTTCTTGCTACGGTTTGGATTGACGGAGGCGATAGACATTCGTGCACTCACACTTCTGGTTTATGATCATATATGTATTACTTGCACTTATGTTAGTAAAAGACACGAGATAATTTTATTTGAAACTATCATGTTATATCACCATCGTTATTTCCACATATCATTATCATATTATTATTCCCTTATTTTGCCAATTATGGTGGTCAATCTCATTATTAACATAACCACCATTGTAGTTGCATTTCTGATGACCAATCTCATTATTAATATGACCATCATTAAATCCCCAATTAAGTCCATGATCACAACGATCAATATATAGTCACATTCACTTCAAGGAATGGAGTAAAACCAATTAGGCTTCATTATTTTCTCATATATATACGGACATTAAGTCACTTCAAACCTTTCACACTCTTTTAGTAATATTGCGACTTCAAGAGCATATTTGAGGTGTGACAAACAAAAATTTTTTTATCCGACTTTCCCTTGTAAATAATCTTCTCTTTGCAATTTTCATAACACCAATAGGGAAATAATTAGATGTCCGAGTGATATTAGATTTATCAATCTAACATCTTATGACCTTCTACAACTTGATAATGAGATTCAGGGAGTATGACAATTTAGGTGTCATATCTAAACATATTAACACTCATTCATGATAGTGATAATAAGCAATAACTTTGGTTTAGTTGTTCTCTCAATACTATCTACATAAATAAATGATATCGTACAAAATATAAGGCATACCATAAATTTATATTATACCATACATGATGATATAACATGTCACCATATAAACAAGTTATGATAAAACTTTATGAAATTTTTCCGTGTCAAATTAGAAACAAACATATATAATTTATGTATTAACACATCACAGTTTAACCAATCACAAGTATATCTATATTTATAACTTAAAATATAAACACATATCAAAACTACCATAAACGTTGGATGATCCATTCTATTGATAAAATAAATCTATTCCATGTAAGACCCTAACACGTAATAACTTAAAAATGACGCAGTGGAAAAACGAGCCTTGAAATTTTTCTTACTTTACTAAATACACTGCTTACGTAAAGACTCAGTCACTAAACGTTTAACATTTACAAATTGAATGAACAACATTCATAATAAAATAATTCTATAAGTGTTACATAATCCAAACTAGGTGACCGTTCTTTCCCGTACAATCCTCGCTATCAACTCGATCAATGTCCGCTTCTCTTCGTTCGTGGTAGAAGAAATCCGTATAAAACCTGTGGACATCATTCACAACTTAACTATTAGCCATCGTCAACATTTTATGACATTATTATAATACAATTAAAAATCCGTACAACATTCCACAATATAAACTTGATCCATTTCATATCTCTTGTTCCGGTTTCGAATTCACTACTTCTTGAATCTGATGTTCTCATACCTGTATTACATTCCAATCTCAAGACAATTCATTAGTATTCGTCCATGACCAATATAATAAACCATTCATTCATACTTAGATAACATCTCGCATTCACACATATTCACATTCCAAATTCCCACGTGTATACATACACTTACCTCTACACATATACACATTCGTACACGCACACATACATACAAGCTCTCGCGCTTACCGTTTGCATTCACATAAACCTATACATTTTGTCATAATCACAACTTTCCTTAAGATAGAATTTTATACTCACCATCTTGCATACCCATTCGTTCCTAAGTTCGATTACATATAGATTTCCTTCACTAACACGGAGGTAAAATCCATACCTTCGCCATCCGGAGGCTCATAACAATACTTATGTTCTAAACCGGCTTTAAATAAGTTAAGAGACATGAAAATCATTCAAAACATCGAGTTCGTTTAAAAACTAGGAGTCTCATAACTTTTACTTGTGATCAATATTTCATAAATCATGAAACAATTAGTCTTACGTAGTTTAAAATGCGTTTAAACGAGTTCGCGAGACAAAACAAGTCAAATAAACAACTTTTACCAGCCCAACATACCGTCGCGTCGCGCGACGGCTTCTTGCCATTACTGTCGCGTGGCATGACCCCCTTATATCGACAGAAGGTTCATTTTATTTGAGCTGCAAATTTCCAGCTCTAACTTCTCGCTTGTTAAAACTTAAAACTTGCATAACTTATGATCTAGACGTCCGTTTTGAGTAATTCTTGTTTCTAAGCGTCCGTAATTTAATTACGGATCCGTTTATCATCCTAACTCACATCAAAAGCCGAATTATAAGATAAGGACTTATACATCCTTCAAACCATTATTTGACCCGTTTGATTTCACTAGCTAACCTTCGTTACATACAACTCCTTCGATATACTAAAGTAACGCTTACCTTAAAACTCCCCTTCATTACATAGTATTTCCATAATTTTCCAAACTCCTAAATATTAAATTCTACATACATACTAAGAGGTGAATTAGATTCACTTACCTTGACCGTCCGTTTCCGCATTCGCTTCCTTGTCTCTTCTTGACCCGTTAGCCTTTCTTGCTTGAGTCCATTTCCACATGATCTCTATTCTTTCGTGTCACCACAATCACATCCTTGTTAATATACATGATTGTACATATAAATGATCATGTCGAATGCATAACTCACATTTGACTTTCATTACTCAAGTCTAACAAGCATAAGGCATATACCCGAAATCACATCTTTTCGAACTCATATAATCCATCATGTCAACGCATAAAACACATATTGATTTAGAACATGCCATATAACGTTCTAAGATGTTACAATTGTGACAAAATTCTAGCCATGCCTCTTATGTGCAGTTGACTTTCAAAAGTCAATGATTTATCATTTTAACTTTCGGCTTAATCTCATATATTCATGACATCATAATAGGCTGTTTTGGGGCGTCCGTTTACTGTACTTACGAGCTTACAAAAATTACAATATTTTTATGTGACGTGCCCCTCGGAGGGGTTATCCTTATGTTAAATTTTTAGAGTCTAACTCTCTACCAAAAATTTATAAAAATTCATTTACCAAGCTGCAATCAGATTCGTCACTTCTGACTGCAGCTTACGGAAAATGCATTTAAAATTCCTCGTTTATCCAATTGAAGAAATTCCTGTTGGAGATTTTTGGAATCACCTGAAGCTACCTACAGTAAAAATTTGAGATCATAACTCAATTCCTAAATTGAGTTATGACATTCGTAATGGGCTGCAAATTCTGCCAGAAAACGCAGCCTGAACCTTCGATACGGAAAAATTCATAAAACGTTCATTTTTCGTCGAAAAAATGCAATTCCAGTTGTGTTTGAAAGGTTTTTCCTGGGAGTTCATCACAAACTCAATAAACATTAGTTTTTGACAAGATTTGACCCAGTTACAGCCGATTACATTCGGCTGTAACTTTCTGGACAGATTTAGTTTTCATCAAATCTTTTCTAAATATCTCTCATTCAACTTCACCTAGACATTTCATCGAACACTTGGCGGGTTTCGTATTTAAATCATAATGTACAAGTATTTTTCATGCTCATCTTCCTAATTTTTGTGTTCACTTGTCATTAACAACTAAATAAAATCACATTACTTCATGCCATACTAAATCTAACTATCAAGAATCAATCACATAAATCATAATACATCAAAATTTGCATAAGATTTGACATGGGTAGTATACCCATGTCGCCACCCTACTCATAGCAAATGGGTTTTCCTCCAAATCTTCCTTATAATCAAATTTGAACATAATTTAGCATCTACACATTCATCATAACTAACATTCATGCTTAAATCGTACACTATATTCACGGATTACATAAAAACCACTTAATCAAACATCATTAAAACACCAAATTCGACTTACTTGATGTTAGAGACACTTAAGTGATCAACATTCCAGGTTCATGCATCTGATTCCCCTTGAGATTCCTACTCGAATTGATGAATTTGGTGAAACTAGGGTTTCACCCTTTCCCTCTCTTCTCCTGGTCGAACATCGACCCCCCCTACACACATTGAATGTGTGTTTTTGTGTTTTAATTTCTTTTTTAATTAAACATTAACTTTCCCTCTTTTGACAACCTTGGCCCCTCTAGATGCTACTTGATCATAATTGTAGCAAATTCCTTCCTTTGGTTGATTTGTTAGACGTTTAACCAAGTTTAAAAACTTAGTTATTATATTTATTTAATTAAACATGGTATCGTTCTAATGCATTTTAAAAATTCGTGTTTTGGGATGTTACAAATCTACCCCCTTAAAGGAGGTTTCGTCCCCAAAACCTTCCTCACCCCTTCTTGGCCGATTCTACACCCAATCCATTCCTCTTTTCATTCATAGTGCTCATTACTTGTCCTTACCCTAGAAATCATAAGAGTATATCTTGTCCTTACCCTAGAAATCAGGCGTTAAACTTTCAGACATTAAACTTTCATAGTGGGTCATACTATCCCTACCTCACTTATATACAAGGGAAATATTACTGTAATAACCCTAAATTTAAAAATCATTATTCTAGAAGTAAAAGAATAATAATAATAATATATATTTATCTTATGATCTATTTTTTTTTATATCAACCAAAACTATTATTATTATTCATAAATTTTCCAATAGGAAACCCTAATTAAGACACCCAAGTGATTCTGCACAAACCCTACAAATTTTAGAATTTTCAGAATCAGGATCAGGGCCCCTAAAACTCAGGGGGGGGGGGTGTTCCCTATTGACGATTATCCATTTTTCTCTCTGTCTAATTTAAAATAATAAAATTCATCGACTCAGCTAGGCTAGTCCCACGCGTGGCAACCCTATGAGCAATAGGTGTCCCTTACGGACCGTAAGGGTTATTTGTTACGGTCCGTAAGGGGGGGCAAAATTCGACTATAAATAGCAGGCATTGGCACTTGATTCTGGGCACAAAAACGACGAAGAAACTCCAAATACACGCTGAGTTATCGTCTGTTCACTATAATTAACACACACGAAACACTAATTAGTATAGCGGGGTGCTGCAGAACAGGGTAATAACTCGATCGCTACTACGATTCAATGTCCGATTGATTGAAATCAATCCAATGGATGTTTAAGTGCTGCTCAAATTTGGGTTATGCTTTGTCATTAATCGTGATTCCGATGGATGTTTAAGTAATTTCACTTTGTCATTAGTTGTGATTCCGATGGATGTTTAAGTGTTTACACTTTGTCATTCGTTGTGAATCCGGCGGATGTTTAAGTGATTTCACTTTGTCATTAATTGTGAATCCGATGGATGTTTAAGTATCGCACTTTGTCATTCGTTGTGAAGATTTTAATCTCGTGAGTTATCGTAAATGCTGTATTAAGTTACTAACCTAGTTTGTGTGCATGTTATTTAAATTAGGTTAAAAAGCTTAATCAGTAGTCTAAACTCTGGCCGTATAAATCTGAAATATTATCACAAGGTAGCATCACTTTGAAATTATTAAGGTACGGATCCTTACCCCCACTTCTTGTTGTTCTATATTCAATTGTTATACACCCGTTGAGTTCATATATCTTTTTAAAACTCCTCACGTCTTTGATTATCGATTCATTTGACAGTCCGTTTGATTTCTATTCTAATCATAACCTTGGGTTTAGCTTTCATGTCATGCGATAGTATTATGTTAAGTTGTACTCATTATCGCTTGTTCCAATATATGTTACGTTATGAAAATTATTTTGATAAGTTATGTGAATAAGACCATTTGTACTCTGTTACCCTGAGTATCGCTTCTCGTGGAGTGTCCCACGAGCATGCTGTTGCGGCATTGACATCATGTGCTCCATCCGTGACGGAGAGATCAGTTCACGGCGTCTCTTAAGTACAAGTGTGGTACATAAGGCTATTAGGAGGCGTATGGATCGATCCTAGGATTTAAGTTAAGAGCCTCAAGTACATATTTACGCAGAAAGAGCTAAATATGAGGCAAAGAAGGTGGTTAGAACTTTTAAAAGATTACGACGTAAATATTCAATACCATCCAGGTAAAGCCAATGTTGTAGCTGACGCATTGAGCCGAAAGAATTCCGGGACTATATCTTGCTTACAAATTCAGCCTCATATTAGGAGGGATCTCGAAAGGATGAACATTTGGCTTCAGGTTAGTAAATCTGATGGATATCTAGCTAGAATGCAGATTGAACCCGACCTCATATCACGGATCAAAGATGCACAGAAGCAAGATGGAGAACTTTGGGCAATTGTGCAAAATCTTGAGGTGGGTAAGCAATCTGAATTTCGTATAGACCATCAGGGGGTGATTTGGTGCGGCAAAAGACTTTGTGTACCCGATGACTCCACCCTTCGTGAGTCATTGTTAGCCGAAGCTCATAGCTCACCATTTTCAATTCACCCAGGATCTACCAAGATGTATCGAGACTTAAGACAAAACTTCTGGTGGAATGGCATGAAGGAAGACGTTGCTCGATACGTAAGTAAATGCCTCACTTGCCAACAAGTGAAAATTGAACACAAACGAGCAAGCGGTCTGTTGCAGCCATTGGATATTCCCATATGGAAGTGGGATGAGATCACAATGGATTTTGTTACCGGTTTGCCTAAGACATTCAAGAAGAATGATGTTGTATGGGTTGTTGTCGATAGGTTGTCAAAGTCAGCACATTTTATACCGATTCAACAAGGATTTTCGGTTAATAAGTTATCCGAAATATTTCTTCAAGAAATTATTAGACTCCATGGCACACCATCTTCCATTGTTTCTGATAGAGACCCACGTTTCACCTCACGATTTTGGAAAGGTTTTCAGGCAGCTTGGGGTACACGACTGAAGTTTAGTACGGCTTTCCATCCACAAACAGATGGGCAGTCGGAACGCACGATTCAGACCTTGGAAGACATGCTCTGAGCATGTGCACTCGAATGGTCTGGAAACTGGGATGAATATCTATGCCTTGTTGAGTTCGCTTACAACAATAGTTGGCAATCAAGTATTGGCATGGCACCTTTTGAGCTTTTATACGGTCGGAAATGTCGCGCACCGATCTGCTGGGATGAAGTTGGAGAAAAGATTATTGAAGGGCCAGAACTAGTTCAGATTACAAACGAAAATGTCACTATGGCACGAGAAAAACTAAAAGAAGCTCAGAGCAGACAAAAGAGCTATGCAGATCAAGATAGACGACCACTTGAATTTAAAATTAGTGACCACGTATTCTTAAAGGTATCACCTCGGCGTGGCGTTCGTAGATATGGAATTAAAGGGAAGCTTAGTCCTCGTTTCATAGGTCCATTTGAAATCCTTGAAAGAATTGGAGAAGTATCATATCGAATAGCTCTACCGCCTCAACTCTCGCACGTTCATAACGTTTTTCATGTCTCCTCGTTAAGAGGATATAATTATCATCCACTCCATGTCCTTAGTTATCCGTTACTTACAATTCATGAAGATTTGTCCTACGAAGAAGAACCAGAAGCCATCTTAGATCGACAAGAAAGGGTTATGCGTAGGAAAGTAATTCCGTTTGTTAAAATCCTCTGGAAAAATCACTCTGAACGCGAAGCAACATGGGAATCTGAAGAATCAATTCGCTCTCTATACCCTAATCTATTCTCGCAATAGAATTTTAGTCAAGATAACGGTGAACCTTGCTCTTTGATCTATGTTCATTTATTTCTGCTTATGGTCATTCATGCTTTGCCTTATGTGAATATATCTTAGCTATGATTAAGCATATATATGTAGGAGATATCAGTACCAATAGTCACTTTATTATCTGTAAGTCTCCATTGACTTTTCGTATGATAAGATATGTTATTAAGATACGTAGAGGAAGAACCATTAGGACATGATGGTAAGGTAATTGACAATTATGGTCATGAACGTAATTATAAATTTCAGATACACATGTATGTTTAGAAGATTCTTGTTTTATAAGTTAGTAACTCTGCTATGAAAATTATGTTTCCGTTATTTATGCCATATATTATATTCTTATTTGAAAATTTTCGAGGACGAAATTTCTTTAAGGGGGTAATAGTTGTAATAACCCTAAATTTAAAAATCAATATTCTAGAAGTAAAAGAATAATAATAATATATATTTATCTTATGATCTATTTTTTTATATCAACCAAAACTATTATTATTATTCATAAATTATCCAATAGGAAACCCTAATTAAGACACCCAAGTGATTCTGCACAAACCCTACAAATTTCAGAATTTTCAGAATCAGGATCAGGGCCCCTAAAACTCAGGGGGGGGGTATTCCCTATTGACGATTATCCATTTTTCTCTCTGTCTAATTTAAAATAATAAAATTCATCGACTCAGCTAGGCTAGTCCCACGCGTGGCAACCCTATGAGCAATAGGTGTCCCTTACGGACCGTAAGTCTTATTTGTTACGGTCCGTAAGGGGGGCAAAATTCGACTATAAATAGCAGGCATTGGCACTTGATTCTGGGCACAAAAATGACGAAGAAACTCCAAATACACGCTGAGTTATCGTCTGTTCACTATAATTAACACACACGAAACACTAATTAGTATAGCGGGGTGCTGCAGAACAGGGTAATAACTCGATCGCTACTACGATTCAATGTCCGATTGATTGAAATCAATCCAATGGATGTTTAAGTGCTGCTCAAATTTGGGTTATGCTTTGTCATTAATCGTGATTCCGATGGATGTTTAAGTAATTTCACTTTGTCATTAGTTGTGATTCCGATGGATGTTTAAGTGTTTACACTTTGTCATTCGTTGTGAATCCGACGGATGTTTAAGTGATTTCACTTTCTCATTAATTGTGAATCCGATGGATGTTTAAGTATCGCACTTTGTCATTCGTTGTGAAGATTTTAATCTCGTGAGTTATCGTAAATGTTGTATTAAGTTACTAACCTAGTTTGTGTGCATGTTATTTAAATTAGGTTAAAAAGCTTAATCAGTAGTCTAAACTCTGGCCGTATAAATCTGAAATATTATCACAAGGTAGCATCACTTTGAAATTATTAAGGTACGGATCCTTACCCCCACTTCTTGTTGTTCTATATTCAATTGTTATACACCCGTTGAGTTCATATATCTTTTTAAAACTCCTCACGTCTTTGATTATCGATTCATTTGACAGTCCGTTTGATTTCTATTCTAATCATAACCTTGGGTTTAGCTTTCATGTCATGCGATAGTATTATGTTAAGTTGTACTCATTATCGCATGTTCCAATATATATTACGTTATGAAAATTATTTTGATAAGTTATGTGAATAAGACCATTTGTACTCTGTTACCCTGAGTATCGCTTCTCGTGGAGTGTCCCACGAGCATGCTGTTGCGGCATCGACATCATGTGCTCCATCCGTGACGGAGAGATCAGTTCACGGCGTCTCTTAAGTACAAGTGTGGTACATAAGGCTATTAGGAGGCGTATGGATCGATCCTAGGATTTAAGTTAAGGAGGTGGATAACGGGTATGTCACACCCCTTTTTGCGGCGGAAGCACGAGGTGTGATCATGAAAGGTTCTCATTGCATACGAAAGGTAAACATACTACATGCTCATGAAAATAACTTCAAATACCATAATTTGAAAACATAAGTTTAGCGTTTACATCGCTAAGTCGCATAAAACATTGTCTTAAAAAGTTTACAACTTTATTTAAAGATAAACAATAGCGACATCCACGAGCATGAGTAAGACCACGCGCACATCCATCCTAGTTACCTGAAATACATGTGAGTTTTGGAAAAACGTCAACATAAAGTTGGTGTGAATTCATGCAATTTTTGTATTTCACGTTTGTATACTTTGTATGAAAACATAATTTGTATTTTGTATAAATCAAGTCTTTTGTGTACACCACGTACTCATGTATAAATCAAATATTTCTGTATATATCAAGTGTTAATGGGTTGCAAAGCCATTAACATGTGACACGACATAGGAAGTCACCAAACCATAGGCATTTTTCTGTAGTCGATTCACGACTGAGACACAAAAACACTGCTTGGTAAAAGAGTGGCCAAGAGTGGGGCTGCCCGGAACCCATTAGATCTAACCTTTTGTTCTGCGGTCCTAGTATGTACACGATTAATGGTGCTTATGGTACCCTATTCGTGACACGATTTCTCGTATCATTCTTGTATCCATCATACCATTTGTAAACATTGTAATATTTATAACATGTATTTCACCCCCGAAGTTATAAAACTGAAAACAGTTAAGAGAAAAGGGGGAGCATGAACTCACAACTTTGCATTCCTGTGCGTCGTAAACTTCACCGGATTTGCTTAATTAACGTCGTAACCTATACGCGTTTTCTTAATGTTAGTCACTAGACTTGCATCGCACAAGTACAGTCACTCTCTTTTGTATTTGTATTGTTGTGTTAAAAATATTTCATATTTTTAACTACGTATCTTACTTATATTATTTCCTCTAAAATAAATATAAGTCTTTTGTGTTTTGCACTTCGCACCCGAATTATGTATCTTGTATTTTGTATGTGTATTTTTATGTTTATACTCCTCACAAGTGTTTAGTGTATTTTTAAGTCTTAATACGCTAGCACGTATAACACATACTATATACACTTAGCACAAAAGTTGGTGATAAAATAATATATATTTTTCTCTCAAAAATATATATACATAAGATCCATTTTTATTTTGAAGAAATCACCATTTCTTATCACCAAAAATTAGGGAAACCTTGGTAATACTTTTATACACATTTTAGGGAATAAGTTTCTCAAAAACTTATATTTTTTTTCTAAGTGTCGAAATTTATAAAAATTTTGACAGAGTTTCCCCTAAAAAATGGAGGTTTCCCATGTTTTCAAAACATGTGTTTATTTTCTTTTAAATCGTCAACAATCTCCTCATTCAACAATAGGCAATATGCAACTAGTTAAAACAGATATAATCGCAGAAATACATGAACTTGTGGTTTTTCCAAAATAGGTAGTATTCTTCCATTATTTTTTTAGTGGATCTTTGTATCGATCAACTTTGTTTCTTGAAAGTCTCGCTTTTAAAGAAGTTACATCTTTTCAACTTCCGGTCAACATTTACAAAAATAGTTATTTTGTCGAAACTTTGTGTTACACAAGTGTTTACATACTCGTGTGTTTGCTAAAATCATTCTTTTTCATGTAAGACTCGGCTTTAGAAAATATGATTTCTTGGACACTTGGTCCTTTGAAAGTACCGCTTGTAGATCCGTAGATCTACTAGTTTTGAACACCATTTCATAAGTAAAATCGATTTTACACAAGTTCAAGTTGATGTGTGGTAGAGTTTCATCACCTAACCCTTGTTACACTTAAACAAGCTTTATGTCATAATCCATGATCATGACCAATCCGGGTTAAACGATGATCCGAGCTACCACAACATAGATCGGGCCTAAATAACCACACAAATCAAATACTACAAGATTTACACAACATATGAGCTATTAACCAACATTTTAGTGTTTTAAGTAGAATTTTGTGCTTCAACTTGCATGTTCATAAATTTTAACCGTCATATATCGTTTTAACCACTTTAGAATAGTTCAGGAAGGTGATTTAAGCAACATACCACTAGCTCGAGGCTAGGGAAGAATCTAAGCGCAAATAGGGTGGATAAAAGCAAAGTAGAGAGGTCCTTCGCCTTCCGTTTGCTCCAAGGTTCCTTATATGCGACCCTTAACACTTGTAGATGATTGGAATGTGAAGATCAAAAACCGAAAATGGATGTATGTTGAGAGGGGTGTTCGGCCGTGAGCTAGGTAGAGAGGGAGAGAGAGTGTGTTTGAGTTGAGAAATGTGATGAATGATCTCATGTGTAATCTCTAGTTATTAATAGACAAAGCTTAGGGCTAAAGTCCAAAGGTTTTTGTGTCACAAAGATATTAGACATAAAAGAATTTAATAATCAAATTTTGTACAAAGTGTGTCCCCTCTAGTTGGGGACGGTTAGAGAGGGGGGGGGGGTTCTAGTCCATTTTCAACTAATTAGTTGGATATTAGTTAGGTTAAGTAAGTTAGTTAAGTGCTTAACCCGGTTAGTAGTGTGTCATGCGTTACAATGGGTGTTAGGGTATTCAGGGACCCTAACTGGCTCAGAAAAAGATAAGTAATGTTATCAACAATATTTTCAGGTTCCGGGTAAAGTCCGGTTGTTCGGTTGCATACCGATTCGTTAAAGTGCTAAATTGCACCTTTTAGTGTTTAATAAGTATCTTTTTATAACACTATCGATTCCCAACACTTAGGGAAATATTCTGGATAATAAATCGACATTTCTGCAAAATATTCATATGTCTAAATGCTGAATTATTGCTGAATTATATAAATTCTGCACTTAAAGTGCGTTTCGGGTGCTTTTTAGTGCTTAATTTTGCTTTTGCATTGCATATATGTTAAACCCTTGTATGTACTCTTGAGTTTTAATGCATTCTTGTTGTCGGACCTACACCTAGGCTCCAATTTTATTGTCTGACTGCTTTCTGCAGTTCTGTTGACACAGTGTGTCTTACCGGTGAGTTTACTAGTATTTCTGACGCAACGCTCACGTTTATGCATAAAGCAATATTTTGTAGTATACAACGTGCATGAATTCACTTGTTTAGTAGGTAATTAGACATGGCTGACAATTGAGCACATAATTGCAGTCATTAACTAATGATTAAAGTGTACGGAAATTACCGGTTTGGTGCCAGTTGTCACAGTCTCCCCCCGTTAAAAGAATTTCGTCCCGAAATTCAGGCTGAACTCACTCTCGCTGGAGTCTTCTTGAATAGGTGGGGATACTTTTTCTTGAACTGGTCTTCACGTTCCCATGTGTACTCGGGTCCGTGCTTAGAGCTCCAACGTACTTTGACAAGTTTTACGCTGCTCCCCCTGGTCTTGTTGACTTTCCAGTCGGTAACCTCAATGGGTTTTTCTGTAAATCGGAGGGCTTCATCAACATGCACTTCATCCATCGGGATGATCACGCTTTCTTGTGTTGGACTCTTCTTCAGGTTGGATACATGAAACGTATCATGTACTCCATTAAGTTCTTCCGGTAACTCCAACTTGTATGCCACGGTACCAATTCTCTTCAATATTCTGAATGGTCCGATATATCGTGGATTCAGCTTTCCACGCTTTCCAAATCTGACTACGCCCTTCCATGGTGAGACTTTTAACAACACATTGTCTCCCACCTTGAATTCTACTGATTTCCTTTTCGGATCGGCGTAGCTCTTTTGTCGATCTCGAGCCGCCTTAATGCGCTCTCGGATCTGCGCAATCTTGTCGGTTGTCTCTTGTACAAGTTCAGGACCAACCATACGCTTATCTCCGGCATCTGCCCAACATAAGGGCGATCGGCATTTGCGGCCATACAGAGCTTCGAACGGTGCGGCTTTTATGCTCGTATGATAGCTGTTATTGTAGGAAAACTCAACTAAAGGTAGATGAGTATCCCAGCTGCCGCCTAGATCCATGACACATGCGCGAAGCATATCTTCTAACGTTTGTATAGTCCGTTCGCTCTGGCCGTCTGTTTGCGGATGGAATGCCGTGCTCAGATCCAACTGAGATCTAAAGGCTTCCTGAAATGATTGCCAGATTCTTGAGACAAAGCGTCCATCTCTGTCTGAAATGATTGAGATTGGCACTCCATGACGTGCCACAATTTCTCTTAAGTATATTTCAGCAAGCTTTCCAGTGCTGTCTTTTTCTTGGATTGGTAGGAAATGCGCAGACTTTGTCAATCGATCAACTATTACCCATATCATATCGTGCCCTCTCGGGGTCCTGGGTAATTTCGTTATGAAGTCCATCGAGATTTGTTCCCACTTCCACACGGGAATCTCTGGTTGTTGTAGTAGGCCAGACGGTTTCTGATATTCTGCCTTAACCTTAGCACAGGTTAGGCATTTTCCAACATAGACAGCAACGTCGCTCTTGAGTCTCGGCCACCAATAGTATTCTTTCAAATCTTGATACATTTTATCTGATCCTGGATGGATCGAATATCTCGATTTGTGCGCTTCATCAAGGATGACTTCTCGTATGCCACCATAGAGTGGAACCCAAATACGCTTCTTGAAGTATAAGGCTCCCTCTTCGTTTGGCACCATGTATTTCAGCATACCCCGTAGGTATTCAGCTTTACGGTTCTCTCCTTTAAGAGCTTCTTGTTGTGCATCACGAATGCGTGCAGTGAGGTTCGTTTGAATCGTCATTTCCAATGCTCGAACCCTTAGGGTCTTAATCCTTTCTTTTCGGCTCAACGCGTCCGCTACAACGTTTGCCTTTCTAGGATGGTACTTAATCTCACAGTCATAATCGTTCAGCAGCTCAACCCAACGTCGCTGGCGCATATTCAATTCCTTCTGATCAAATATGTGTTGTAAGCTTTTGTGATCTGTGAAGATTGTACATCGAGTACCATATAAATAATGTCGCCAAATCTTCAAGGCGAATACCACTGCACCCAGCTCCAGGTCGTGAGTGGTATAATTTCTCTCGTGAACCTTCAGTTGTCTTGAAGCATAAGCGATGACTTTTTGGCGTTGCATGAGCACGCAACCCAAGCCTTGTCGTGAGGCGTCGCAGTATACCACGAAGTCTTCAGTGCCTTCGGGTAATGATAGTATTGGTGCATCGCAGAGCTTGTTTTTAAGTAACTGGAAGGCTTCTTCTTGTTTGTGACCCCAGTCGTATTTCCTGTCCTTCTGCGTAAGGGTCATTAGCGGTTGAGCTATTTTTGAGAAATTCTCGATGAATCGTCGGTAATAGCCCGCTAAGCCCAAAAATTGTCGAACTTCAGTTGGGGTCTTGGGAGCTTCCCAATTCTTTATTGCTTCAATCTTGGACGGGTCTACATGAATGCCCTTCTCATTCACCACGTGACCAAGAAATTGTACTTCGCGAATCCAGAATTCGCATTTTAAGAACTTTGCATAAAGTTTCTCTTTCTTCAGTAGTTCCAGAATAGCTCTGAGATGTTGCTCATGTTCTTCTTTCGTTCGCGAGTAAATCAAGATATCATCGATAAATACAATCACGAATTTATCGAGATATGGTTTGCATACGCGGTTCATCAGATCCATAAAGACCGCTGGCGCGTTCGTCAATCCAAATGGCATCAAAAGAAATTCGTAGTGCCCATAGCGTGTTCTGAATGCAGTCTTTGGCACGCTTTCATCTTGGATTCTCAGCTGATGGTATCCAGATCGAAGGTCAATCTTGGAATAGTAGCTTGATCCTTGCAGTTGATCAAACAAGTCATCAATCCTCAGTAGTGGATACCGATTCTTGATTGTGAGCTTGTTCAGTTCCCTGTAATTGATACACATCCGCAGTGATCCATCCTTCTTCTTCACGAACAATACTGGAGCTCCCCAGGGTGAGAAGCTTGGCCTTATGAATCCTTTATCCAACAACTCCTGAAGTTGTGTAGATAATTCTTGCATTTCAGATGGCGCAAGTCGATAGGGTGCCTTGGCTACAGGAGCGGCTCCTGGAACCAAGTCTATGTGGAATTCGACTTGTCGTTGTGGAGATAGTCCTGGCAGATCTTCAGGAAACACATCAGGAAATTCCTTCACCACAGGAATGTCTTCGAGTTTTGGCTCCACGGCCTTCTTGTCTATAACGTGTGCTAGGAAAGCGACACATCCTTTCCTTAAGCACTTCTGTGCCTTCATACAGCTGATGATTCGAAGAGGCGCGTCTCGTTTTTCTCCATGCACGATGAGAGTTTCACCATTCGCTAAAGGGATGCGAATGATTTTCTCATAACAAATAACTTCAGCTTTGTTCTTGGACAACCAGTCCATCCCGACTACTACATCGAAGCTACCCAATTGAATAGGTAAGAGGTCGATGCTAAATCTTCGTTCACCAAGTTCTAGCGTGCAGCCTCTAACAACTTCGCCCGATTCAACAAGTTTACCATTGGCTAGTTCTATGGAATAAGGAACTTCTAATCTACTAGATTCTATTCCAAGTATGCGTTTAAATTCCACAGACATGAAACTATAATCGGCGCCAGTGTCGAATAATATGGATGCAAAGTGATTGTTAATGAGGAACGTACCGTTGACCACATTAGGGTCCTCGCGTGCGTCCCTTGCTCCAATCACAAATGCTCTAGCCTGAGCATTGTTTCTCTCTGGGCAGTTCTTCATGAAATGATCATTGCTTCCACACTTGAAGCATCCTTGGTTCTGCCCTTTCCCGTTACCATTCTTGTTACCAGCACCGTTTCCACTTCGATTCTTTCCTATTCCCCAACAGTCTTCTGTTTGATGACCCAATTTACCACATTTGTCACATCTTGGGATGCGACAAGCTCCTTCATGATGGTGTTTACACCGATGGCATTTGGGCAAGATGCCCCGGTATCCCCTTGCTGGTGCGTCGTTCATGGCTGCAAGAGGTTTCGCCCCTTGAGGCGGGTTAGGGTCACGCTTCTTGTTGGAACCTTTGTTGTTACGAGTTGCTTGATTCAAGTTTGCATATTTCCTTTTCTTGTCGCCAGACGACTCAGCATGCGTCTCGGCATTTTCTGTTGGGTTCAGTGATAGCGTCTTCATTCGAACACAATTTTCAGTAAGGCTGACAGCCAGAGTTACAGCCTCGGTGATTGTTTGTGGTTTGGCCGACGTCACCATGCCACGAAACTCTGAGGCCAGTCCCCAAATGTAACGTTCAACACGCTTGAATTCGGGAGTCACCATGTAGGGAAGCACTCTGGACAGATCGTGGAACCTTCGAGTATAACCATTAATGTCAGCACCTTCCATGGTCAAGTGCCAGAACTCCGTCTCCAGCCTTTGGAGTTCAGCACGAGAGCAGTACTTCTCTCTCATTCTTTCCTTTAGTTCATCCCAAGTTAGGCCATAAGCGGCATCATCGCCCAAGGTTTGGACTTGCAGGTTCCACCAAGTCAGAGCTTCATCGACAAACAACCCAGTAGCAAAGGTGACTTGTTGATCCGCGGTACACTTGCTCATGCGGAAAGTAGCTTCAGTCTTCTCCGTCCAGCGCACAAATGCTACTGCACCTCCTGTGCCATCATAGTTCATCGGCTTGCAGTTGAGGAACTGCTTGAAAGTGCAGCCTGGAATTGATTCAACCAATTCACATGTGAGCAATCGAAGAAATAATGAAACAAAGACCGTTCATAAATTTCCTCATGCTTAGCACAGTGTCTTAAGGTTACCTTGAGCTGCATTGCCTCCAGACGAATCTCCATTCCCATTACGCCTAGCGTTGCTTGGTCCTCCACTGTCTTGAGTTCAGTTCGCCTCGTACTGGGCGATAGCAGCGGAGATCCTTTCCTCCAGTAGAGCGTTCAGCTCTTCAGCAGTTCTTGGCAGTGGGGGAGGAGGAGGTTGATCGTCATTGCGAGCATTCACAGCTTTCCTGGGTGCCATGTTCTGACAGAACATAACACAACAGGGTTAGACATTTGTTTGACATCGTCCTACTAGACAGTAGTAGTATATATATTCACAGGTATATACCACATAAGTGACATCAAACAATTATTACTCTAGCAGAGTACTTAGTAGGCTTGCACTGAGGGAATCTATACGTGACAAGACTTGCTGTGATTTTTGTGCACTGAATTCCATAATTATGTATGTATCCATAATTACGCAACTCCTTGCACAGTCCGCACAGTTCGTTTCATCCTCGTATTTTCTTCCTTCAGGTAGGCCATTGCTTTCAGGTAAAGTCACATATACCTGTGACATTCTACTTCTAGTACATGCTAATTATCACACATAATTGCAAGTAATTTCTAGTCAACGACGAGTGCTACTCAAGTGCACTCTAAGTCTCGTAGTGTCTTTTCTAGACTCATGTAGACAGTTTCAGGCAGTGGATGTCGCGGGACGTTTTATGCAATGAAAACTCTTTGAAAATTGTTTTCGTGAAAGGATCCTAGAGATTGTAGACTAGACTCGAGAAGGAATCCTGGTTCACTACAATCGCAGCTCTGATACCAATCTGTCACACCCCTTTCTGCGGCGGAAGCACGAGGTGTGATCATGAAAGGTTCTCATTGCATACGAAAGGTAAACATACTACATGCTCATGAAAATAACTTCAAATACCATAATTTGAAAACATAAGTTTAGCGTTTACATCGCTAAGTCGCATAAAACATTGTCTTAAAAAGTTTACAACTTTATTTAAAGATAAACAATAGCGACATCCACGAGCATGAGTAAGACCACGCGCACATCCATCCTAGTTACCTGAAATACATGTGAGTTTTGGAAAAACGTCAACATAAAGTTGGTGTGAATTCATGCAATTTTTGTATTTCACGTTTGTATACTTTGTATGAAAACATAATTTGTATTTTGTATAAATCAAGTCTTTTGTGTACACCACGTACTCATGTATAAATCAAATATTTCTGTATGTATCAAGTGTTAATGGGTTGCAAAGCCATTAACATGTGACACGACATAGGAAGTCACCAAACCATAGGCATTTTTCTGTAGTCGATTCACGACTGAGACACAAAAACACTGCTTGGTAAAAGAGTGGCCAAGAGTGGGGCTGCCCGGAACCCATTAGATCTAACCTTTTGTTCTGCGGTCCTAGTATGTACACGATTAATGGTGCTTATGGTACCCTATTCGTGACACGATTTCTCGTATCATTCTTGTATCCATCATACCATTTGTAAACATTGTAATATTTATAACATGTATTTCACCCCCGAAGTTATAAAACTGAAAACAGTTAAGAGAAAAGGGGGAGCATGAACTCACAACTTTGCATTCCTGTGCGTCGTAAACTTCACCGGATTTGCTTAATTAACGTCGTAACCTATACGCGTTTTCTTAATGTTAGTCACTAGACTTGCATCGCACAAGTACAGTCACTCTCTTTTGTATTTGTATTGTTGTGTTAAAAATATTTCATATTTTTAACTACGTATCTTACTTATATTATTTCCTCTAAAATAAATATAAGTCTTTTGTGTTTTGCACTTCGCACCCGAATTATGTATCTTGTATTTTGTATGTGTATTTTTATGTTTATACTCCTCACGAGTATTTAGTGTATTTTTAAGTCTTAATACGCTAGCACGTATAACACATACTATATACACTTAGCACAAAAGTTGGTGATAAAATAATATATATTTTTCTCTCAAAAATATATATACATAAGATCCATTTTTATTTTGAAGAAATCACCATTTCTTATCACCAAAAATTAGGGAAACCTTGGTAATACTTTTATACACATTTTAGGGAATAAGTTTCTCAAAAACTTATATTTTTTTTCTAAGTGTCGAAATTTATAAAAATTTTGACAGAGTTTCCCCTAAAAAATGGAGGTTTCCCATGTTTTCAAAACATGTGTTTATTTTCTTTTAAATCGTCAACAATCTCCTCATTCAACAATAAACAATATGCAACTAGTTAAAACAGATATAATCGCAGAAATACATGAACTTGTGGTTTTTCCAAAATAGGTAGTATTCTTCCATTATTTTTTTAGTGGATCTTTGTATCGATCAACTTTGTTTCTTGAAAGTCTCGCTTTTAAAGAAGTTACATCTTTTCAACTTCCGGTCAACATTTACAAAAATAGTTATTTTGTCGAAACTTTGTGTTACACAAGTGTTTACATACTCGTGTGTTTGCTAAAATCATTCTTTTTCATGTAAGACTCGGCTTTAGAAAATATGATTTCTTGGACACTTGGTCCTTTGAAAGTACCGCTTGTAGATCCGTAGATCTACTAGTTTTGAACACCATTTCATAAGTAAAATCGATTTTACACAAGTTCAAGTTGATGTGTGGTAGAGTTTCATCACCTAACCCTTGTTACACTTAAACAAGCTTTATGTCATAATCCATGATCATGACCAATCCGGGTTAAACGATGATCCGAGCTACCACAACATAGATCGGGCCTAAATAACCACACAAATCAAATACTCAAGATTTACACAACATATGAGCTATTAACCAACATTTTAGTGTTTTAAGTAGACTTTTGTGCTTCAACTTGCATGTTCATAAATTTTAACCGTCATATATCGTTTTAACCACTTTAGAATAGTTCAGGAAGGTGATTTAAGCAACATACCACTAGCTCGAGGCTAGGGAAGAATCTAAGCGCAAATAGGGTGGATAAAAGCAAAGTAGAGAGGTCCTTCGCCTTCCGTTTGCTCCAAGGTTCCTTATATGCGACCCTTAACACTTGTAGATGATTGGAATGTGAAGATCAAAAACCGAAAATGGATGTATGTTGAGAGGGGTGTTCGGCCGTGAGCTAGGTAGAGAGGGAGAGAGAGTGTGTTTGAGTTGAGAAATGTGATGAATGATCTCATGTGTAATCTCTAGTTATTAATAGACAAAGCTTAGGGCTAAAGTCCAAAGGTTTTTGTGTCACAAAGATATTAGACATAAAAGAATTTAATAATCAAATTTTGTACAAAGTGTGTCCCCTCTAGTTGGGGACGGTTAGAGAGGGGGGGGGGGGGGGTTCTAGTCCATTTTCAACTAATTAGTTGGATATTAGTTAGGTTAAGTAAGTTAGTTAAGTGCTTAACCCGGTTAGTAGTGTGCCATGCGTTACAATGGGTGTTAGGGTATTCAGGGACCCTAACTGGCTCAGAAAAAGATAAGTAATGTTATCAACAATATTTTCAGGTTCCGGGTAAAGTCCGGTTGTTCGGTTGCATACCGATTCGTTAAAGTGCTAAATTGCACCTTTTAGTGTTTAATAAGTATCTTTTTATAACACTATCGATTCCCAACACTTAGGGAAATATTCTGGATAATAAATCGACATTTCTGCAAAATATTCATATGTCTAAATGCTGAATTATTGCTGAATTATATAAATTCTGCACTTAAAGTGCGTTTCGGGTGCTTTTTAGTGCTTAATTTTGCTTTTGCATTGCATATATGTTAAACCCTTGTATGTACTCTTGGGTTTTAATGCATTCTTGTTGTCGGACCTACACCTAGGCTCCAATTTTATTGTCTGACTGCTTTCTGCAGTTCTGTTGACACAGTGTGTCTTACCGGTGAGTTTACTAGTATTTCTGACGCAACGCTCTCGTTTATGCATAAAGCAATATTTTGTAGTATACAACGTGCATGAATTCACTTGTTTAGTAGGTAATTAGACATGGCTGACAATTGAGCACATAATTGCAGTCATTAACTAATGATTAAAGTGTACGGAAATTACCGGTTTGGTGCCAGTTGTCACAGGGTATGCCAACTCGCCATCTCATGTGATAATTATGCAGGAGTAGCTACCTGTGTATTGTCACGTTTTAAGTTTGCTCATGGGTACATCAGTAAGATATAATTATGAAATTCTGTTCTTGCATCGTATCATTTTCGCATAAAGTTCTATTCGGATAACATTTCTATAAAGCGTTACTTGTTATTTGAGCCTATTATTCCGTACTGGGCATTTGGCTCATTCCGTAAATTTTTGTATGTACAGGTTCATAGGTTACTTCAGGCGGGGTAAAGAGAGAAGAATAAAGCATAGGAATAAATCTGAAGATGTTAGTTAATCAAGTCGAATGTCTCCGCTTGTATATTAACCTTAAGTTTAGTTGTCGTGTGGTTGTATCATTGTCAAATAAATAAATGGAATTATGACTTTTGTTTATGATACTGTTATTGTGACAGGTCAGCCCATCCGGGTTGGGGTGTTACAATTACATTCTGGGATTAGCCCCACAAATACTTATTGTGGTTTTAACTTGGCATTCTACCTTAGCAACCTTTCTAGGCACTTTCTTTAACACATAATACCTTGGATCATCTACTGACTCAATTTTATTGACATTCATTTGAGTTTAACGTTACCACTGAATACCTATTATTAATCCTTTACTAATGTCGTTCTTGGTTTCTTTTATACCCCCTGATTCTTACTCAAAAATTTTAAAATTCCCTCTTAACGACCACAATTGTGGGTTGAAATTTCCTCCTAAATTGACCTTTAAAGGTCATACATTACATATTATACCATACTTATTTTGCCGTTCGTTTATTAGTGGGTAGCTTTCTGTCTAACAATTCTTACTTATCAATCGTGAGTTAAACATTTTACTGACCTCGTCTTCATTGCGTAGATCGATGATCCGTAAGCCGTGTCAATCCGCTTCTTCATAGTACCTTCCGTACCAGGATTAATTTCATTCATTCATGTATTAAGTTCCTGCTTTCGAGCATCCTTTTGTCAACTCTACTACTTTTATCACACCAAAAATTTCACCATTCTCATCTGTAACATTAACGGTCAGCACATATCATTCAAATTTCTTCGAGTATGGCGTTTATCAAATTAACTTGCTTATATACTAGCCCTTTCTAGATTCTTTTAAAACATTAGTTCGCTCGGCCCATTCTTAATGGGTCAGTACATGACCATTCCTTAGCATAACATTTTCATTCAGTTATTCAATTCATCCGGTGTTAATTCACCCATAATCTTCCATAAATCCTTAACTTACTAGGCGTACTACATTGTACATTTTATTGCTTACGTAGTACTCTCTCATGAGTTAGTTTCCAAAATGTCTATCGCGTAACTTTATTCAATACTCTTCTCAACTAATGTTTTTCTTGCTACTACTACTTTCGTCGGTTTTTTCCTGTTTAATAAACCGAACCCTTCATATTATTTTACTATTACTTGCTTTCTAGCTAATAATCTCAACTCCGTTTGGACTTATAGAAAGCCAAACTATTAATGCTCTCTTATTTACGTTTTATTAATCAACTATGACTTACCCTTTACGTGTTCATTCATGCACTTACACATACATATGTATTGCGTTAGTCAAGCGATATGGTTATCCCGACAATGCTATTTTCATCGCCCACCCGCTATGTTATACTTACTTAAGTATTTCAGTCTTTTCATTCTTACATATTACTCTTTTGTAATAGGTCTGTATTTGCCTACAAATATTACCTTTCTCTCATTCTTTGTATCCTTTTATGTTCGAATCCGTCAATGGATTCAAACCTTTCATTCTTTCGTGTTTGAATTCCTCTCTAGTCGAGCTATAAGCTCTTAGCTAAATCATAACCTTTTATACATACCTGGCGAAAGTCAAAACCACCGACTCGTTATCCATACCTTGCGAGGGTTATTTCTTTCCATTTTTTTTGACAATGCACGCCCATACATTATGCTTACCTATAAGTATAAAACTTAACAATTCAAAACATTATACCGGGTTCAAAAGGGCGATCACCATCTGACCCGTATGACCCATTTATCCTTTCAACCATTCTTGCATACATTACATGAGCATAATTATATTCATATATATATATATATATATATATATAGGGTCGGGATTTGGAGAAAACGGTAGAAAGTGTGAGAACGGTGAGAACGCTTATGGATCGTCCGATTAAAACAATCTATGGACTAGATTGGCGCGGTGGTGTTTTCGTAAATAACATCAATTTTATTACGTGGACGCGCCTCATTAAGGGTAAAAGCGTCTTTACACCTCTATACCAAAACGCCATACTAATGAATAAAACGCCATTACGGACCAAATCACATCGCTATATAAACAAAAAACATCCAAGACATAAAAACACATCCCCCAGAACCTGAAACGCCATATTTTCTACTATATACCATTCAACTTACAAACGCCAAAATCCATAAAACATCAAACACAACTACTCAAAAATGCCATATTTTCTATTATATACCATTCATCTTAGAAAACGTCAAAACACTCAAACATCAAAAGATTCCAAAAGATCGACGGTTCCTTCAGATACACTATTTCCTCAGTAAAACGCCAAAAATGCCAAATATCGTTTCTTGTATATTCAAGATATTGTTCTACGCCAAAGTTTCGGATAATGCATTCTTCCCTGAGGTGTTGTGACTCAAATAACATTTTGCTGCATGAGATGGACAAATCAAAAACAAAAAGATGTTGGGGTCAGACTTATGTCATTTTCTGTGTTTTCTTCTTGATGAATATTTTAATGGCATGAAAAGACGAATGACACTAATGAGTTGTTTGAAGATACATATTCAAAAAAAAACTCATGTCATTTTGTCTTTCCAAACGGCCACAAAAACACAAGCATGGCTAAGCCAAACCACCAGCGAACATGATTCAAAGAAAAAGAGACTGATGACAGTGAAGATTTGGAAGATGAATTGTTTTTATTTTTATTTTTTTAATTTTCTTTTTCTGTTGTTTGCTATGTATTTTTGAACTTAGAATAAAAAAAATACATTATCTTAATAAAACGCCAAACAGTCATAATGCATATGAAAACGCCATAAATGGAGTAAAAACGACAAAAACTCCCAAACTATAATGAAAGTTATTTGCAGAAGTATTAATTAATAAAAGCAAAAAATGAAAAAAAAAATGCCAAAAACTACTTAAACCAATTCAAAAACGCCAAACCTGGAAGATGGAAAGTCTATGACCCTAAAAACTCATAAAAAGCTGAACAAAAAACAGTAAAAATACACAGTAAACTGAAAAGACGGCTACTTTATTAATATCATTTATTATAAATAAAATCCCGCCTAAACTACGCGCCAAAAACATCATATAAAGAGAGACTTCTCTGCACAAACAACTTATCACAAAACCAGAAACAAACGCCATATTCCCTAGAAACCATTCACTTTAAAACGCCCAAAAATAATACTTAAAAAAGCCACAGATGCAGAACCTCGATTCTGCTATATTGAGTATTGATCTGAATGAAGTTTCACTGAATGGATTCTTCTCTGAGTTGGGTATCTTTATAATCTTTTGCTGAATGAGATGGACAAATATTCAAGACAAAGAGACTGATGACACTGATATGACATCATGTCACTTTGTTCTTGATGGATATATGGATGGCATGAAGGGACCAATACATTAGAGCAGGCGTTGGTCTTCAACATGTCATCAAACAAGTATATATCCACCCACCATAAAGGATGCCACAAAAAATAAGCATTTTCTAAAGACGGCCGTTATGTAGGAAAAGAAGGATCTACATAAGGCATTCAAAAACAGTTTCAAAACGCCAAAAATGTTAAAGTAGAAAAGGCTGATGACAGTGAAGAATTGAATGAGAAATTAGATTATAATTTTTAATTTTTTTTCATTTTCTATTGTTTGTTATGTAATTCTTTGTTGTTTATCATCTAATTCTCTTCTATTTTAAAAAAAAAATTGATTATAAAACGCCAAAAACTACAAACACCAAAACGCCTGATAGTTTGAAAACTGTGAGAACGAATGCTAGCAAAGTACGAGGCTGCTATATAAAACGCCAAAAACGCAAACAAAGTATTACTGGAAAATCAACACTAATTGACAGATAAAAATTAAAAAGAAACAGTAAAATAAAGAGACGGTATCATTTATTTCCAAAACAGTATAGTTATATTAATGCCACTACATGGAAAATTGAAATTTATTTATCTTTTCAAAACGCCATAATTGCCTGTCACATTATAGGCCTGTATCCTAAATGGCAAAACACTTGATATAATAAAATCAAGAAAATTACTGATGTATTTTACATTAAAAGCCGGCATCCTGATCTAAAAAACAATAAAAACGCCAAAACAATACTTAAAACGCCAAAATATTTACTATGACTCTGATCTAAAAACAATAAAAACGCCGCATATTTATTAAACGCCAAAAAAATGGAAAGATGAAGGGACACACGTTAATAAAAAAGAAATATGAAAGGACAAAAAAGCCCCTCCGCCTTTCTCTAAGCGGCGTGACACGTGTTAAGCCAGGAAGCGTGTAACACCTGTGTCATTTCAACCATCAAACAAATGCCAAACCAATGAAATATTGTATTTCATACCTTGGACTTGTATAAATATGTGTATCTTTTGCACATATCAACTCTTGTTCGATTTCAAACTCTAAATCGCTTTCTGGAAGGTTATACGCGCACTAATGCGTAAATATAACCAGTTTAATGCAACCAACACTCCGGAATAGTGAAATAGGTTGAACATACCTTAAATAACCTTTACATAACTTAGATATAAGTTTTGGAAGGTTTGGTGTGGTGAAATCAAAGTTATATCGCTTACAGGGACTAAAGTTGACAAACTGCGAAAGTATGCCAATTTGAACTGCAACAGACATTCCGGAACATGACCATAAGTTAAAAATACCATATATATCCTTTACATAGCTTAGAAATAGGCTTTGAGGTGTTTGGTATGCTAAAATAAACTTTTGGGTCATTCAGGGACTAAAAGTGTCAAAAAGTGCACAAGTTTGCATTTTCGCGCATAACTTACGTTCTGAGTACATCCGGACATCCAAAAATTTATGTAAGCATGACTATATTATATTTTAGTGTTCGCCATAAGAAAAATCCATTCGTCGCGTCATTTGGATCGTTTTTCGCGCTTATGCGCATTCCGTCGTAATTAAGCAAACATCGCGAACGTACGGCCAAACGAACCGACATCCGAGATATTTTTGAGCATATTTTGAGTTCCCTATACTTTAACTTCATTTTAGAGCCTTGAAATGAGGTCAACGGGGCTCAAACGCATCGAAAAAGGGCTTAAACACGTGCAGGGACTAAACCTGTCATTATGAAACATTTCTGGAACAGGGAGGGGTGTCGCGTAGCGCGAGCCCTAAAGGCTTACCAGTCGCGCTACGCGACTGCCTAAAACTGACCAAATTCAATGTTTGTTTGCAAGTTGCAGCTGATTGATTCGTGTCCACTCGTTTCCTATCGTCTAGTCAGCGGATAAGAACAAACTTCCTGGACACCACAACTTTACGACAAGTGTACGGTTCCGATTAAGGCACGTTATTCAAGAAACGATCTTAACGGTTACCCGAAATCTATAAATACCCCACCCCCTTTACTTCATTTCTCACAAATCTGATCATTTGGGCTCTAAGTTGGAACCTTCGTTTCATACCTGAGCTATTTTGATCTGGGTTAGCATTCGGGGACCCTTCGTAAGTATTCTTTCGTCCTTTTCCTTATTTTTACTGCTTTTCGAGTCAGAAAGTCAAACTTTGTTTGACTTTCAGCGTTGACCAGTAATGGTCAATGCGAAGTTCGTTTGAACTTCGCAACGTGATTGTAATCACGATGGTCATAGTCCCTTGGGACTATGCCTACTGATTACCACGTTGTCTAGGGTCGTAGGGTAAGCGATCTAATAAATCGCTTATACCTCGAACCCGACCCAGTTTGGTCGATCATTAGGATCCGACCAAATACTTTAGGTGACCATAGTAGGTAGGGAATAACCTTCCGAGGTTATACCTTATGGTCGCTTCGTTTAAGTAGTTGTATGATAGGTAGTTTATATGCCTTAGGTAAATTACCAAAACACCCCTTTGATGCCAAAATTCATTTTAAACATATGTAACATAACTTTTGACATCTAAACTGATTTGACAACCATATTAGACATGTTAAGGCATATATTACTTGTCATAGGACTAGTTAGGCGGTCCGAACGCGTTTCACGCGAACGACGCGTTAAAGTAGCATAAGCTACCTAAACGAGTCGTAATGGGTCGAAATCACTCAGGTTAAGTTTCATTTAGTATGTAGGCTTTGTTAAACCAAATGACACGAGTCTCTACACTCGTTTGGTTTACAAACCCTAACGCTACCCAATCTTCCGATCTAGGTCCGGTTAATTAACATAGTTACCTATATTAGGTGCCGTTTGATATCCGCGATCTCTAGCATTGTTTGGTTGTTACTCAAGGACTACCGAGCAATCTCAAGTGAGTACATAGACCCCTCTTTTACTGTTTTCCAAACTGTTTTGGGGTGGAACACATGTGCCTACTTGTTACTTTCCT
Organism: Helianthus tuberosus; assembly: GCA_030545235.1. Lineage (NCBI taxonomy): Eukaryota > Viridiplantae > Streptophyta > Magnoliopsida > Asterales > Asteraceae > Helianthus > Helianthus tuberosus. Next base: position 28,935 of record JARYGA010011603.1, on the reverse strand, counting down.
GCTTTCCCGTTTTCACATCATATACTGCTATGTTCGTTAGTACATTATAGTACATGATTTCATTTCAGTTTATGCTATGTATGCCCATTGAGTGCGTACTTAGTACATCGTTTTACATTACATTTCATGCTACGTGTGCCCATTGTGTGCATTACTTAGTACATCTGTTTTCATCACATGCTTACCTTTTGCCATTTGATCATACAAGTTATTACTTATCTTTTGACAAACTAAATGACTATCTATGGTTTTAAACACTGATTTCTCTAAGAACATAAAATAAAATGTTGTATTGTACTTATTTTATGTTCACCAGACCGATTGTTAGTATGATATAGCGCTATAGGATTTGACACCCCATTCCTGTTGTCATGGAATGTCTGAAACCAATTTGTTGCTCCATCCAAATAGGGATTGCCTTTGTGGTATTTCTATAGTCTCAAAGGTGTATTTTGATGCACCAGGTCTGAATGAATTCTTAAATCACACTATTAAAGTATATTTTGATATACTCTCATGTGTGGTATTGTACAAAACCAACATATATTTATCACATCCAAAGCATATTTTGATATGTTATTTACAAAACCAAAACATAGTTTAATATGTTATTTATCACATCCAAAGCATATTTTGATATGTTACTTATGAAACCAAAACATAGTTTAATATGTTACTTACAAATCCAAAGTATAATTTTTATATGCTACTATAAGGTTATTAGTTTAACTTTACATTACTTACAATACATAAACATTTCTACAATTGTTAAACATTACTTTGGTGGTTTGGTTTGATTAAGTGATTAAGTAACGATGCATGTGTAATATGATACAAACATGGTGGATACGCCGCTGGTACTTCCTATATATAAGTGTTTGTATAGTATTACATATCGTAGCGTTAATTGAATCATTTCAGTTTGAGACATAGAACATTTTATACAAGTAACATACTTTTCACAAGACATTGATTTACAAACAACTTATCTTATACAAACTCATTTCATATGGTTATTCCTTTAACCATACATTATTCACTTATCTATACATATCATCCTATCTTATCGTTTTTCAAATGATTTACAAGACAAAGCAAATTACAAGGTTCATGACTAAACATTTTCTCAAACATAAGTCATGAATTCTGTTTTCACAAAACCTATGTATCTCACAGGCATTTTTATGCTGACGTACCTATTTTCACATGTGTTTTCAGGAGATGAAGCATAGGACTTATCAAGACATACTTAGGCGGACCTGTGCCTTAGTGACATTAAAAGATGCAAGACTAGTTAATTGTGTTGTACTTCTTTGTTTATTTAGACATTGTAACACTTTCAATCTATAAAACAAAACTTCAATTGCCATGGATTTGAGACAATTAATTCTGTTACAACACTCCCCGATGTTTCCGCCACGTTTTGTATGTTCTACGTGGTCGGGGTGTGACAAAGCGTTCTCACACTTTTTAGCGTTTTCTCCTGATCCCGTTTCTATATATATATATATATATATATATATGTGTGTGTGTGTGTGTGTGTGTGTGTGTGTATGTATGTATGTGTGTATAAGTTCAAAACATAACTTCGAAAATATCCGCTTTTTAAAGAATATTTACTCGTTTGATCTGTAATTACTTACAATTTTGAACCTTTCATTCTTCTCATTCATTCATACTTATTTGACTCGTACCTATTTACGAATTTCAAACTTTTTCATTCTATCATTCATTCCCTTCTATGTTTCGAATCCGTCTCGCGGTTTCTAACATATCATTCATATCTTTCATTCCTTTCATGTTTCGAATCCGTCTCGCGGATTCTAACATATCTTTCATATCTTTCATTTCTTTCATGTTTCGAATCCGTCTCGCGGATTCTAACATATCATTCATATCTTTCATTCCTTTGATGTTTCGAATCCGTCTCCGGATTCTAACATATCATTCATATCTTTCATTCCTTTCATGTTTCGAATCTGTCTCGCGGATTCTAACATATCATTCATACTTCTCATGTGTATTTGGAACTTTCAAATCCCTGAAAGTATTACATTTCCCTTCACCCTCACGTCCACCTAATACCTAATTCTAACGGACATACCTGTAACAATTATCACGGTCTCACTAACGTCATATGTTTCTTGTGTACTGGCCAGGCTAACAATCCACATACTAGTTTCGTGTCTTCGTGTAATCGTCACCTTATGTCCGAAGAATTAGGTTTCGGCACGTGTGACATTTTCAAAACTTCATTTCCATTCGATTATTATATTTCGCTTAAAATTATCATTCACTTGATAGGTTTTACCATTACATGCACCCACATGTTAAATTTATGTACCTGGGTCGATTTGTCTTATTACATACCTTGGTTCCGGCCCTAGACCGCATTCACGGATCATCCCTTCCAAGCAATTATGTTTACCTTACACATAACACACTATTAGTTTCCTTCATATCTATACTTTAATACATACTTACATTCACTTTTACCTTTGGGCCTTGATCGAGTCTTGGATTGTACGGGTTCCTTGTCACAAAAGCACACAGGTTTGAGTTCAAGTATTTACCACCTTCTACTTGATTTCTCTCAAACCGGGGCTCTGATACCAACTTGTAAGACCCTAACACGTAATAACTTAAAAATGACGCAGCGGAAAAACGAGCCTTAAAAGTTTTCTTACTTTACTAAATACATTGCTTACGTAAAGACTCAGTCAAAAAATGTTTAACATTTACTAATTGAATGAACAACATTCATAATAAAATAATTCTACAAGTGTTACATAATCCAAACTAGGTGACCGTTCTTTCCCATACAATCCTTGCTATCAACTCGATCAATGTCCGCTTCTCTTCGTTCGTGGTAGAAGAAATCCGTATAAAACCCGTGGACATCATTCACAACTTAACTATTAGCCATCGTCAACATTTTATGACATTATTATCATACAATTAAAAATCCGTACAACATTGTAACAACTGTGCTTGTAATCACTATGAACAATTCTATTATCAATAAAACAATGTTATTTGATCCCAATGTTTGTTTGATTGTGTTTAACATTTTTCATGTTTTGACTTTTGTTCAATTCCAAACTCTACATCACTTTCTGGAGAGTTATACGCAAACTGGTGCGTAAACGTACTCAGTTTAATGCGAAAAATACTCCGGAACATCAACATATACCTAACATACCTTAAATAACCTTTACTTAACTTAGAAATAAGTTTTGAAGGCTTTGGTATGGCAAAAACAAGTTAATTCGTTTACAGGAACTAAATATGACAAACTGCGAAAGTATGTCAATTTGAACTGTAACGAACATTCCGGAACATGACCATAAGTTAAACATACCATAAATATCCCTTGCATAGCTTAGAAATAGGCTTTGAGGGGTTCGGTATGCTAAAACAAACTTTTGGGTCATTCAGGGACTAAAAGTGTCAAAAAGTGCACAAGTTTGCATTTACGCGCATATCTTACGTTCTGAATACACCCGGACATCCAAAAATTTATGTAAGCATGACTATATTATATTTTAGTGTTCGCCATAAGAAAAATCCGTTCGTCGCGTCATTTGGATCGTTTTTCGCGCTTGTGCGCATTCCGTCGTAATTAAGCAAACATCGCGATCGTACGGCCAAACGAACCGACATCTTAGATATTTTTGAGCACATTTTGAGTTCCCTATACTTTAACTTCATTTTAGATCCTTGAAATGAGGTTAACGGGGTTCAAACGCTTCGAAAATCGCTTAAACAAGGTGCAGGGACCATTTCTGAAAAATCTGCCAAAACAGGGGCCTAGCGTGACGCGAGGGGCCTTAGCGTCACGCGAGCCCCCTTCTGGACCAGATTAACAGCATTTAATCACAAGTTGCAGCTGTTTAATTCACAACCACACATTCTAACATGCTTAGTCAGCTGATAAGGATGGATTTTAGGCACCATAACTTTCCGACACTTGTACGGATACGATTAAGGCACGATATTCGACAAGCGATCTTAACGGTTCGGGTATTCCTATAAATACCCATCCACCCCCATTGCTAAAATCACTAGAACTTTGATTTGAGAAACTCTAAGTTGAAACTATTGTTTCATACCTGAGATTTTTGAATCGAGGTTAGCATTCGGGGACCCTTCGTAAGTATTCTTTCGTTCTTTTCCTTATTTTACTGCTTTACGAGTCAGAAAGTCAAACTTTGTTTGACTTTTAGCGTTGACCAGTAATGGTCAATGCGAAGTTCGTTTGAACTTCGCAACGTGATTGTAATCACGATGGTCATAGTCCCTTGGGACTATGCCTACTGATTACCACGTTGTCTAGGGTCGTAGGGTAAGCGATCTAATAAATCGCTTATGCCTCGAACCCGACCCATTTGGTCGATCATTAGGATCCGACCAAACACATTAGGTGACCATAGTAGGTAAGGAATAACCTTCCGAGGTTATACCCTATGGTCACATCGTTTAAGTAGTTGTATGATAGGTAGTTTATATGCCTTAGGTAAATTACCAGAATACCCTTTTCATGTATAATTGGTAATTAAGCATATGTAACCTAAACTATTGTCACATAACTGATAATGTAACATGTTTAGGCATATAACACTTGTCATAGGACTAGTTAGGCGGTCCGAACGCGTTTCACGCGCACGACGCGTTAAAGTAGCATAAGCTTCCTAAACGGGTCGCAATGGGTCGTAAACAATTATGTTAGGTTTCAATTAGTATGTAGGCTTTGTTGAACCATACTACACGAGTCTCCATACTCGTTTGGTTTACAAACCCTCATGCTACCCGATCTTCCGATTTAGGTCTGGTTTATTAACATAGTTACCTATATTAGGTGCCGTTTGATTCCGAGATCTATAGCATTACTTGGTGGTTATCTTTATACAACTGAGCAATCTCAAGTGAGTACATAGACCCCTCTTTTACTGTTTTCCAAACTGTTTTGGGGTGGAACGCATATGCCTACTTGTTACTTTCATGCTTTCCTGTTTTCACATCATATACATGCTATGTTCGTTAGTACATTATAGTACATGATTTCATTACATCTTATGCTAGGTGTGCCCATTGTGTGCATTACTTAGTACATTTGTAACAACTGTGCTTGTAATCACTATGAACAGTTCTGTTATCAATAAAATAATGTTATTTGATCCCAATGTTTGTTTTGTTATGTTATACATTTTTCATGTTTTGACTTTTATGTAATTTCAAACTCTACATCACTTTCTGGAGAGTTATACGCAAACTAGTGCGTAAACGTACTCAGTTTAATGCGAGAAATACTCCGGGAACATCAACATATACTCAACATACCTTAAATAACCTTTACCTAACTTAGAAATAAGTTTTGAAGGCTTTGGTATGGCAAAAACAAGTTAATTCGCTTACAGGGACTAAATATGACAAACTGCGAAAGTATGTCAATTTGAACTGTAACAAACATTCCGGAACATGACCATAAGTTAAACACACCTTAAATATCCTTTACATAGCTTAGAAATAGGCTTTGAGGGGTTTGGTGTGCTAAAATAAACTTTTGGGTCATTCAGGGACTAAAAGTGTCAAAAAGTGCACAAGTTTGCATTTTCGCGCATAACTTACGTTCTGAATACATCTGGACATCCAAAAATTTATGTAAGCATGACTACATTATATTTTAGTGTTCGCCTTAAGAAAAATCCATTCGTTTCGTCATTTGGATCGTTTTTCGCGCTTATGCGCATTCCGTCGTAATTAAGCGAACATCGCGTTCGTACGACTAAACGAACCATCATCTGAGATATTTTTGAACATTTTTTGAGTTCCCTATACTTTAACTTCATTTTAGAGCCTTGAAATGAGGTTAACGGGGTTCAAACGCATCGAAAAAGGGCTTAAACACGTGCAGGGACCATTTCTGCAAATTTTGAAACTATTCTGAATCAGGGAGGCAGTAGCGTAGCGCGAGCCCTAAGGGCCTACCCGTCGCGCTACGCGACTGCTTAATCTGATCAGAAAAAAATATAAACAGCTGTTACCCACTCCTAATCCCACTTCCACATGTCAAAACCTTATGGTGGGTGGCAAATTGAGCCACCACAACTTTCCGAAAAATGTACGCACGAGATTAAGGCACGATAATCGACAAACGATCCTAACGGTGGACCGAATACTATAAATACCCATCCACCCTCAACCCCAAAACCCACAAATCTGATCATTTGGGCTCTAAGTTGGAACCTTCGTTTCATACCTGAGCTATTTCGATCTGGGTTAGCATTCGGGGACCCTTCGTAAGTATTCTTTCGTTCTTTTCCTTATTTTTACTGCTTTTCGAGTCAGAAAGTCAAACTTTGTTTGACTTTCAGCGTTGACCAGTAATGGTCAATGCGAAGTTCGTTAGAACTTCGCAACGTGATAGTAATCACGATGGTCATAGTCCCTTGGGACTATGCCTACTGATTACTGTAACACCTGTGTCATTTCAACCATCAAACAAATGCCAAACCAATGAAATATTGTATTTCATACTTTGGACTTTTATAAATATGTGTATCTTTTGCACATATCAACTCTTGTTCGATTTCAAGCTCTAAATCGCTTTCTGGAAGGTTATACGCGCACTGATGCGTAAATATAACCAGTTTAATGCAATGAACACTTCGGAATAGTGAAATAGGCTTAACATACCTTAAATAACCTTTACATAACTTAGATATAAGTTTTGGAAGGTTTGGTGTGGTGAAATCAAAGTTTAATCGCTTACAGGGACTAAAGTTGACAAACTGCGAAAGTATGCCAATTTGAACTGTAACAGACCTTCCGGGACATGAACATAAGTTAAACATACCATAAATATCCTTTACATAGCTTAGAAATAGGCTTTGAGGTGTTCGGTATGCTAAAATAAACTTTTGTGTCATTCAGGGACTAAAAGCGTCAAAAAGTGCACAAGTTTGCATTTTTACGCGTAACTTACGTTCTGAATACATCCGGACATCCAAAAATTTATGTAAGCACTAAAATATTTTATTTTAGTGTTCGGCATAAGAAAAATCCATTTGTTTCGTCATTTGGATCGTTTTTCGCGCTTATGCGCATTCGGTCGTAATTAAGCGAACATCGCGTTCGTACGGCTAAACGAACCGACATCCGAGATATTTTTGAACACATTTTAAGTTCCCTATACTTTAACTTCATTTTAGAGCTTTGAAATGGGGTTAACGTGCCTTAAACGTGTCAAAAATGGCCTAAATACAGTTCAGGGACCAAAACTGTAATTCTGCCAAAGTTCACCCATACAATGCGTATGGTATATATACCATACGATGCGTATGGGGTCTCCAGACCAGGTGCAATGTTTAAACAGCCTGTTTTCAGCAGATTTAACCACAACCACATGTTCTCAATTGCTTAGTCACTAAGATAAGGAGCATATGTAGCCACCATAAGGTTCCGACAAGTGTACGGGTTGGATTCATGGCACGTTTTCCATGGAACGATCCTAATGGTTCGGGTATTCCTATAAATACCCAACCCACACAACCTCATTTTGCACAAGAATTCTGATTTTGAGAGCTCTAAGTTGAAACCATTGTTTCATACCTGAGTTCTTGAATCGGGATTAGCATTCGGGGACCCTTCGTAAGTATTCTTTCGTTCTTTTCCTTATTTTACTGCTTTTCGAGTCAGAAAGTCAAACTTTGTTTGACTTTCAGCGTTGACCAGTAATGGTCAATGCGAAGTTCGTTTGAACTTCGCAACGTGAGTGTAATCACGTTGGTCATAGTCCCTTGGGACTATGCCCACTGATTACCACGTTGTCTAGGGTCGTAGGGTAAGCGATCTAATAAATCGCTTATACCTCGAACCCGACCCAGTTTGGTCGATCATTAGGATACGACCAAACACTTTAGGTGACCCTAGTATAGGGCATAACCTTCCGAGGTTATACCCTATGGTCGCATCGTTTAAGTAGTTGTATGATAGGTAGTTTATATGCCTTAGGTAAATTACCAGAATACCCTTTTCATGTATAATTGGTAATTAAGCATATGTAACCTAAACCTTTGTCACATAACTGATTATGGAATATGTTTAGGCATATAACACTTGTCATAGGGCTAGTTAGGCGGTCCGAACGCGTTTCACGCGAACGACGCGTTAAAGTAGCATAAGCTACCTAAACGGGTCGTAATGGGTCGAAATCACTTAGGTTAAGTTTCATTTAGTATGTAGGCTTTGTTAAACCAAATGACACGAGTCTCTACACTCGTTTGGTTTACAAACCCTAATGCTACCCAATCTTCCGATCTAGGTCCGGTTAATTAACATAGTTACCTATAGTAGGTGCCGTTTGATTCCGCGATCTCTAGCATTGTTTGGTTGTTACTCAAGGACTTCTGAGCAATCTCAAGTGAGTACATAGACCCCTCTTTTACTGTTTTCCAAACTGTTTTGGGGTGGAACACATGTGCCTACTTGTTACTTTCCTGCTTTCCTGTTTTCACATCATATACTGCTATGTTCGTTAGTACATTATAGTACATGATTTCATTACATTTCATGCTATGTATTGCCATTGTGTGCATTACTTAGTACATCGTTTTACATGACATTTCGACATAGACATTTTAACATGATTGACATTAGATCATGCTTTTCCCACAAAACATAACTTTGATTTAAACCAAGTTTTACTGCAATACTTTGTTTTTGTGCATATGGTTTAGTTGAGACATTTCACTTGCCATACATGGATATTTGACATAGACATTTGACATGGATATTTGACATAGACATTTGACATGGATATTTGACATAGACATTTGACATGGATATTTGACATAGACATTTTGACATGATTTACATCTTGACATGGATACTTTGACATAGACATTTTACATTGTTTGGTTTGGTTTGATTAAGTGATTAAGTAACGATGTGTGTGTAATATGATACAAGCATGGTGGATACGCCGCTGGTACTTCCTATATATAAGTGTTTGTATGGTATTACATATCGTAGCGTTATTTGAATCATTTCAGTTTGATACATATAACATTTTATACAAATAACTTATTTTTCACAAGACATTGTTTTATAACAACTTATCTTATACAAACTCAGTTACATGGTTATTCATTTAACCATACATTATTCACTTATTTATACATATCATCTGAACTCATTGTTTTTCAAATGATTTACAAAACAAAGCAAATAACAAGGTTCATGACTAAACATTTTCTCAAACATAAGTCATGAAACCTATTTTCACAAAACCTATGTATCTCACAGGCATTTTTATGCTGACGTACCTATTTTCACATGTGTTTTTCAGGAACTGTTGCATAAGATGATCAAGATACACATAGGCAGACTTGGGCTTTAGTGACAATAAAAGATGCAAGACTAGTTAATTATGTTGTATTTCTTTGTTTGTTTAGACATTGTAACACTTTTAATTAATAAAACGAAACTTCAATTGCCATGGATTTGAAACAATTAATTCTGTTACAACACTCCCCGACATTTCCGCCACGTTTTGTATGTTCTACGTGGTCGGGGTGTGACAGAAAAGATGGTATCAGAGCCAATGGTTATAGGGAATTAGGTTATTAGTAATGCTTTGACCTAGTCTATAACCTTTCTAGGACCCTAACGCGAGCTTACTTGCGTTTAGTCATAAAACAATACCGTCACCTATCCTTAGGCGACGACCACAACAAGAACATAAATTTCAAAACCACTTTGAAAACTAATCATCTGTTCTAGGATGATTGATTACTAGGTTTTGAACCCTCTGTTATATGGTTTTGAACCCCTTTGAGTTTTCAAAATCTCGTCAAAATTTTGGGTCCTAAATAGTGTGAACACGTGCAAACTGGAAGGGTGAATGCCTGTATTCTGGGTTTTCTGTCTAGGCAAGCACTTCGTATACATCTCATCAGACGCGAGACCAGTTGTGCTTACCTGGGAATTCTTGGGATGAGTGTTCACTTATAGGCGAGCATGTCTTCGTGATACATTATTTTTGATCCACTTACTTTAATTCAGTCGCTGTGTGTCGTTTGTTGCTTCGTAGTAACAAACAAATGACCACTATCCTTGCTTTCATCAGATTTGTTTCATCTCATTCATTTCGTCTAATTCTCTCACTCGTTTCCTTTCATGTTCTTCTCTTTTAGAATGCCTCCACGACGCGAAAATCCAGTATCTGTTGACGAGCTGGCAGCTGTCATTACACAGCAAATGACTGCTGCAATCCCGAACGTCGTTGCTCAATGTTACCAAGCTATCAACAACAATAATGCCCTCTGCAGCTTCAAGACATTCAACTCGGCCAAGCCATCAAAGTTTTCTGGGTCTCAAGGAGCGACAGCACTTCTACAATGGTTCGAGAGTCTAGAGAGCACCTTCAGGCATGTACAATGTCCAAATGAGCGAAAGGTAGATTTCGCATCTAGTGTCTTTGAGAAACGAGCTTTGACATGGTGGAACGGTGTGGTGAGAGATAGGGGTGCCGAAGAGGCACTGGCGCAAACATGGGTAGAACACGTTACGGACACTACGAGTTTTTGGTCATGCCTTTTGGGATGACAAACGCACCTGCGGTTTTCATGGACTTGATGAACCGAGTGTGCAAGCCTTACCTGGACAAGTTCGTTATAGTCTTCATCGACGACATCCTGATCTATTCCAAGAGTCGGGAGGAACATGAGCAGCATCTGCGACTTATTCTGGAACTCCTTCGAACAGAACAGCTTTATGCAAAGTTCTCGAAATGCGACTTCTGGCTTCGAGAAGTCCATTTCCTAGGCCACGTGGTGAACAAGGATGGGATTCACGTTGATCCATCCAAGGTAGACTCGATTAAGAACTGGCCTGCACCTCGTACACCAAAGGAAATTCGCCAATTCTTGGGTTTGGCGGGATACTACCGGAGGTTCATAAAGGATTTTTCTAAGATCGCACAGCCTCTCACCTCACTAACGCAGAAGGGCGTTGTTTATCGCTGGGGAAACGCACAGGAGTTGGCATTTCAGCACTTAAAGGATAGACTTTGTAGCGCACCTATCCTTTCCTTGCCGGAAGGCACAGACGACTTTGTGGTTTACTGCGACGCATCAATTCAAGGTCTCGGTTGCGTGTTGATGCAACGAGACAAAGTTATAGCCTACGCCTCACGCCAACTCAAGGTCCATGAAAAGAACTACACTACGCACGATTTAGAGCTGGGAGCTGTTGTTTTTGCACTTAAGCTATGGCGGCACTACCTGTATGGTACCAAGTGCGCCATCTACACCGACCACAGGAGCCTCGAGCATATCTTCAAGCAGAAGGAACTGAATATGCGACAACGACGATGGGTCGAACTTCTGAATGACTACGAGTGCGCAATCAGATACCACCCGGGCAAAGCCAATGTTGTGGCTGACGCCCTTAGTCGGAAGGACGCAGCGCCTAAGCGCGTGCGAGCTTTACAACTCACGATCCATTCTAGTCTCCCTTCCCAGATACGAGCAGCTCAGATAGAAGCACTGAAACCAGAAAACGTCAGGGCTGAAGCCCTACGCGGATCAAGGCAACGATTGGAACAGAAGGAAGACGGTGCTTACTATGTAACGGGACGCGTTTGGGTCCCACTCTATGGCAACCTACGAGAGCTTGTGATGGATGAAGCACACAAGTCTCGCTACTCGGTACATCCGGGGTCGGATAAAATGTACCACGACATCAAGACTACGTACTGGTGGCCTAGCATGAAGGCCCACATAGCGACCTACGTCAGCAAGTGTTTGACTTGTGCAAGGGTCAAGTCGGAATACCAGAAACCATCAGGCCTGCTCCAACAACCAGAGATACCTCAATGGAAATGGGAGCAAATTTCCATGGATTTTGTTACTGGCCTACCTAGATCCCAGCGCGGGAACGATACTATTTGGGTGATCGTGGATCGACTCACAAAATCTGCACACTTCCTGGCCATTAAGGAAACGGATAAGTTCTCCACTCTTGCAGAAATATACCTCAAGGAAGTTGTTTCGAGGCACGGGGTGCCCACCTCCATTATCTCAGATCGAGATGCGCGTTTTACTTCAGAGCTGTGGCAAGCGATGCACAAATCCTTTGGCTCACGATTAGACATGAGCATAGCGTACCATCCTCAGACGGACGGGCAGTCCGAGCGCACTATTCAAACCTTAGAAGACATGCTTCGTGCATGTGTAATCGACTTTGGCAACCGCTGGGAAAAGCATCTGCCACTTGTGGAATTCTCGTACAATAACAGCTACCACACCAGCATTGGAGCTGCTCCGTTTGAGGCATTGTACGGACGTAAATGCCGGTCTCCTCTTTGCTGGGCAGAGGTGGGAGAAAGTCAGATCACTGGTCCAGAATATGTGGTAGATACAACCGAGCAAATCACTCAGATACGAAAACGCATGACGGCCGCTCGTGAACGTCAGAAAGTTTACGCCGACATGGGCAGGAAACCACTTGAGCTCCAGGTTGGGGAGCGGGTACTACTCAAAGTTTCACCCTGGAGGGGTGTGGTTCGTTTTGGTAAACGCGGTAAACTTAACCCACGATACGTTGGACCTTTCGAGGTCATTGAGAAAATAGGCAGGGTGGCCTACAGACTTAACCTACCAGCGGAACTCGGTGCAGTTCACAACGTTTTTCACGTGTCGAATCTGAAGAAGTGTCCATCAGATGAGACCCACGTAGTTCCTTTGAAGGAACTCACTATCGACGAGCAGTTACGATTCGTCGAGGAACCAGTCGAGATCACGGACCGGGATGTTAAGGTCCTCAAGAGCACTAGAATACCTCTCGTTCGAGTTCGTTGGAACTCACGTCGCGGCCCAGAGTTCACCTGGGAACGCGAAGATCAGATGAAACAAAAGTATCCCCAACTGTTCGCAAACAGTACACCCACTACTGAGGCCAAAGCTACGGAATTTCGGGACGAAATTCCAGATCAACGGGGGGTGGATGTGACACCCCAGGAAAACCGGGAAAACCATACAACTTAACTAGCTTCCTCAGTGAGTGCTTACCAAATTTCGGGACGAAATTTCTTTCAACTTGGGGATGATGTGACAACTCGAAATTTAGAACCTTTCGTTGTATGCTTAAACGTGTGAATAGTTAAACTTATGTGATTAATGATAAGCTACAACCTTTGATATGATTATGTGTTATGTTACATGTGTGCTTATGTGTATGTATTCGAGTATGTTTAGGAGCCGAAAGCCATGAACCCGACTCGAGACCATGTGGTCTCGAGTGAACTAGTGTGACATATGGGCCGGTTGGGCCGTGCACCTCATCCGAGTCCATTAGGGTGCACTACTTAGGACTAGTATATAATCCTCATGTTAGCCATACTTCTCCAACATACACTCTCCAATCTCTCACACTAAAACCCTAAACCACAACATTCCTCTCCTTCATTCTTGGATCAACCGGTGGCATTAGGACTCTCGGACCGAGCTCAAGACCATCATTCGGAAGTCACTCATCACTCTTCATACCCTCACACTTAGAGAACCAAATCGGTTAGTGTATTTTCAGGATCTAAGGATGATGTGTACTCGATGTTTGAATGCTTGTTGGTTTGTGTTCATGATACTTGTGGTTAATGATTCTTGTTATATATTTCGGTTGTTGTTGATGAGGATGATGTGATATTTTGTTGATGATGATGTATCTTGTGTGACTTGGTAATATGTTGGTTGTTAGATTTATACATGATGATGTTAATGAACTATCATACTTAGATTTCGGATTGATTGCATGATGAGCTAATGATGTTTGTGATTTAATGTGATTTAAACCATAAATGCTTGGTGTTCATGAAATCGGTGTATAATGCTCATATTATTCGGATTTGTTGTTGGAATGCTCGATTGTTATTCATGTTATGAAGACGGATTGCATGCTCTTAGGTTACAAATCAAAATGCTTGTTAAATGGCTGCACTTATGTGGAAATCGGATTAGTTGTTTGAATATTTCAGATTGTTGTTTCAAGTTATGACATGATGAACTACTTGGATATTGATGAACATGATGAATGTGTGAAGAACAACTTGAATATCATATGAACATGTTGAATATTTGAAATCTGATGTGTTTGATCCATTTTTAGTAAATTGCTAGACAAGAAACATGTTTAAGGATTTTGGTTGGATAGTACAAACTGCATGAAATCAGAATGTTAGTGGATAGTACACTGTTCCGAATCAGCTCCTGTCCACTCGAAACCGCCAGTTGCGACTCGAAACCATTGCATGACGAGTCGAGACCCCCGGTTGCGACACAGATTGCGAGTCGCAAACACCCGGTTGCGACTCGAAACCACACCTGATCAGCACACCAACCTTGTGACTCGAAACCACTGTTGCGAGTCCGGTTGCGACTCGTAACCAAAACAGCACGAACCGAAACCACGATTGCGACTCCGGTTGCGAGTCGCAAACGCCTAGTTGCGACTCGAGACAATACGCGGATACACACTGTTGGACTTGTTTAATCATGGGCTTGGTGTTTGGGCCGGACCTTGGACTTTGTTTAATTCTGGGCATGTTACTGTTTGTTCGACTCGTATGCATTACTTGCTAACTGCCATGATTAACGTGTATGCCATACGTGCACTACTTGAATACGAACCTGATTGTATGATACAACTATGATAGGACGTGAGTAGCCTCAACGTTGCTTGTTTGACTTTTCTGTGTTTTCTACCGAGCAAACCAAGGTGAGTTCACACCCTCTACAAAGCATGGGATTCCCAGGGGTCGGGAATTGGGGTTAAGGAACTGGGTTCCTCGTCCTCCTTGGGTAGGACAGCGAAGGTTCAGGAATGTAATTCCTCGTCCTCACGGACAGATAACTCGTACTAGACCAAAACTCTATCACGAAGTCCCTCATTTTTATATCGACTTAATCGCCGGGCCAATGGCGAGCGGGTCATTAGTTAGATAGCGCTATTTAGGTCTGACAAACCTCACACCGTGCCGCAGAGGACGGGCGTGAACTAATGGATCTGGGGCACGTCAATGATGATAGACATTGACAGTTTCAGGGCACATAAACATGACTACAGTCAGCAGTCGATATGGTAACGAGTCTAGTGTATACATGGGGTAGCCCCCACGGCCGAAATGCCAGATAACTAACACGGGGTAGCCCCCACGGCAGGATTGCCAGAGTAATCGGGAATAAACAAATCACGTTTTCAACTATGGGGTAACCCCCACGGCAGGATGCCAGCTAAAGGAAACTGTTTTCGAAACAACTTAAAATGAACACCCAACCGTGAACTCACTCAACTAGTTGTTGACTCGTTACTACATGCTTTGCAGGTCCTTAGGTTCTTAAGCTGGAGCTTGCATGGAGGAGGATCGTTGTGGGACATGGACGGCTGTGTGCCATGTTAAAACTATGAAACAATTAAACTTATGTTTTGATATAAGACTTATGCTTCCGCTTGCAACTTAACTATGTTTTGTGTGAACACCAATTGTATTGGTTGGATTCTTATAACTACTTATATGCTTGTTCAATATGATTGGTGGCTGGATCCTGGTCAGTCACGCCTCCAAGCGGTAGTACTCCGCAGTTGGGTTTGAAAGGTTTTTTTCCTGGGAGTTCATCACAAACTCAATAAACATTAGTTTTTGACAAGATTTGACCCAGTTACTGCCGATTACATTCGGCTGTAACTTTCTGGACAGATTTAGTTTTCATCAAATCTTTTCTAAATATCTTTCATTCAACTTCACCTAGACATTTCATCGAACACTTGGCGGGTTTCGTATTTAAAGCATAATGTACAAGTATTTTTCATGCTCATTTTCCTAATTTTTGTGTTCACTTGTCGTTAACAACTAAATAAAATCACATTACTTCATACCATACTAAATCTAACTATCAAGAATCAATCACATAAATCATAATACATCAAAATTTGTATAAGATTTGACATGGGTAGTATACCCATGTCGCCACCCCACTCATAGCAAATGTGTTTTCCTCCAAATCTTCCTTATAATTAAATTTGAACATAATTTAGCATCTACACATTCAGCATAACTAACATTCATGCCTAAATCTTACACTATATTCACGGATTACATAAAACCCACTTAATCAAACATCATTAAAACACCAAATTCAACTTACTTGATGTTAGAGATACTTAAGTGATTAACATTCCAGGTTCATGCATCCGATCCCCCTTGAGATTCCTACTCGAATTGATGAATTTGGTGAAACTGGGGTTTCACCCTTTCCCTCTCTTCTCCTGGTCGAACATCGACCCCCCACACACACTGAATGTGTGTTTTTATGTTTTAATTTCTTTTTTAATTAAACATTAACTTTCCCTATTTTGACAACCTTGGCCCCTCTAGATGCTACTTGATCATAATTGTAGCAAATTCCTTCCTTTAGTTGATTTGTTAGACGTTTAACCAAGTTTAAAAACTTAGTTATTATATTTATTTTAATTAAACATGGTATCGTTCTAACGAATTTTAAAAATTCGTGTTTTGGGATGTTACAAATCTACCCCCCTTAAAGGAGGTTTCGTCCCCGAAACCTTCCTCACCCCTACTTGGTCGATTCTACACCCGATCCATTCCTCTTTTCATTCATAGTGCTCATTACTTGCGACTTATATATAGTGGTAGGATCCGCTTACAACCATAAGAGTATATCTTGTCCTTACCCTAGAAATCAGGCGTTAAACTTTCAGACATTTACCATTCATAGTGGGTCATACTATCCCTACCTCACTTGTATACAAGGGAAATGTTACATTCTGGGATTAGCCCCACAAATACTTATTGTGGTTTTAACTTGGCATTCTACCTTAGCAACCTTTCTAGGCACTTTCTTTAACACATAATACCTTGGATCATCTACTGACTCAATTTTATTGACATTCATTTGAGTTTAACGTTACCACTGAATACCTATTATTAATCCTTTACTAATGTCGTTCTTGGTTTCTTTTATACCCCCAGATTCTTACTCAAAAATTTTAAAATTTCCTCTTAACGACCACAATTGTGGGTTGAAATTTCCTCCTAAATTGACCTTTAAAGGTCATACATTACATATTATACCATACTTATTTTGTCGTTCGTTTATTAGTGGGTAGCTTTCGGTCTATCAATTCTTACTTATCAATCGTGAGTTAAACATTTTACTGACCTCGTCTTCATTGCGTAGATCGATGATCCGTAAGCCGTGTCACCGTCATCATCAAATTGTTAGTGGCGGCTGAGTTAAGATAATTAGGGCTTCGGGGATTAAGTTACGAAGAAGAAGAAGACAGACGGTTGTTGATCAAAGAAGAAGACAGTGACAGTTAGGTTTTCGGTGACTGTTATACGAAGAAGACGACGACCAGACATATGACATGAAATTGATTTTTTTTAATTTTATTAATATAATACTTATAATATTAACAGTTATTAAATAATCATTAGGTTTTTAATAATAAAATTATAATTATTAGTTAATCATTACATAATCATTAGGTTTTTATAATAATAATAATAATAATAATAATAATAATAATAATAATAATAAGAATAATAATAACAATAAGTTTTACTTAAAATAAAAAGGGGGTTTTAAAATATTAAAAAAAATATATATATATAATATTTATATTATATTTATAAAATTAATAAAAAAATAATAATAAATAAATAAAAAAGGGGGTTTGTTTGGTTTGTGGTAAAGACTTGACAAGTTTTTGAGGTGCGGTTCGGAAGCAGGTTCGTGTGCGTTGTAAAGGTTTTGAGTTAGCGAGTATATGGGTTGTCACCTTGTTTTGGCTTGTGTGCAAGGTGTTTCAGTTAGCAAATATTTTTTTTGTACCATTACGGTTACGTTAAAAGCTCGATAAGAACCAGTAGTGGAGTTAGATTTGGATTTGGACACAGGTTACCAAAATCCATTTGAATTTTTACACTGCGTGATGGCCAAAATGGATAAGGTCAGTGAGACTGTTAAGAATTGGCCAAAACTTATAAACGTCAAAGAATATGCTGACTGGAAAGAGAATTTTGAGTTGTTTGTGAAAAGTGAAGATACTAAAATGTGGAGCTGTATGATTGATGGGTACATTGCTCCCACACGTCGTGTTGAAGGGAGAATTATAGTGATTTCTTATGAGAAGATGGATGAATCTGAGAAACGGGTGTTTGATGTTGAAAAGCGAGCTTTAGCAGTGATAAAGATGTCCTTGCCAATTGGAATAAAACACACATTTAATAGGTATGGGACTTCTAGAGAGCTGTGGGAAGCTTTGGAAAAACGTTATCAGATCTCTTCAAGATCAAATACATGTGATCAAGCATTGGTAGCTGAGCTTGCAGCTGTGAAGATTGGAGAAGTAGCAGCCGAGGTAGAAGAAAAGAAGGAAGTTGTTAAGGAAACTGTTTAGAAGAAGACTGCAGAAGTTTCACAGGGCTGGAATGATGTGAATGGACTTACAGTTGTAAGGACCTGCAAAAATGTCCCAAAACGACCCGTAAGTAGACACCCGGACCCCTAAAACCCTAATCCTTGTTGAAAATCAAGAAAATCAAAAATCCTGGACTTCTCGCGGGCCGCGTAAGATTTAGGCTAAGCCTACGCGGGCCGCGATAACACAACAGATGACAGGGACACGCTTTAGGCCACGTGTCGGACCTACGCGTGACACGCTAGCCCTAATCGTAGAATAGGTGGCCCTCGCGGGCCGCGTAAGATATTATGAGGGTTTACGCGGGCCGCGTAGAACCAAAAATTTTGCTATAAATAGGGCAGTGCATGGCCTGTTCACCTGTGTTCGTAAAACTTTTCAAAAGTCAAAGAATACTGCTCAATTTCGTAATTTTAAGTAAGAAAACGATGCTACGAGTACAGGGTATTAACTCGATCACTACTACGATACAATGTCCGATCGATTGAAACCGATCCGATGGATGTTTAAGTGCTGCCCGTATTTGGGCTATACTTTGGCATTCGTCATGAGGGTTTTGATTTCGTGAGTTTATCGTAAAAGTTGTATTAAGTTACTGACCTAGTTTCGTGTGCATTGTTATTAAACTAGGTTTCCAGGCTAAACTCTGCCCAAATAAACTTGCAATGTGAGTCATTCTCTTTTTATCAAAAGTATTTTACAATACCTCAAATTATTTTCCAGTTATATTTTACAGTGGGTAAGTCTTTGTTATCTTGAATTACTGGCAGTAAGTGGGGTATTGTGCACATTACTATTATTCTCTCTCGTTTAGGTGGACGAACCTAAACAGAGATAATCATCATTATTGGGTGAAAGGACCCAATAGTGGTATGACCATCGTCACCAGGGGGTGTCACTGGACCAGATAATTATAAGATAGGGGCAATTGTAATCGCTCTTAGTCCTGTAATTTATAACAACGTGTCATTTTGTGCAAAAGGAATGACTCGCCAGTATTTCCCCGCTGATAAAATCTTTTTAAACATGTTTCAGGTGATTTACTGTGAACCAAGGAAAAAGTGCTACATAGCACTACAGCTTGAAGAATGTAGCTCAGTAAATAAAATAAATAAACATGTTTTGTAAAACAGGGAACTTTCTCGTGAAATTCCTTTATTGTAAATTACGGGGTTTGCCCCAAAATTGTGAAATAAGATAATTGGGCATTTTCAGTTTTCACGATCCTGTTAAAATTTCCGCTGCCAAATTAAACATCAATACCACGGGTTTCTGTCTCGCGGTTCCTGAACTGGGTAAAACCGGGACGGGGGCCGTGACAGAAAAATGTGGTATCAGTGCCACTGATTTAAGCCAATTAAGTATTTAGAAATACTTAATTTTTTCAAATTTCCATTATGTGATTCTGTGAAAATTTAATTTGCATTAAATAATATTCTGACTAGGATTTTTTGTGTTTTCTTTATATATTAAATAGCATGAATGAGTTGTCTGAAGCTCTTCAGAACCTCACTATCCATTCTGCTGACATGGAAGTTCCCGGGGGTTTTTCCGGTTATCTGGCCGACACTGAAGAACCAATGGAATTCCAGGCTCAGCCGCAGGAGAAACCAAAATCGAAAAAGAGGAGGAGAATTCTGGACTGGAAACGCGGACGTAGGAAGAAGCCAGCCGCCCAGAAGGTTAAAAAGACCGAGGATTCCAAAGGGAAAGGAAAAGAGATCGGGTGGACAAGCCCAGGAAATGCCACCGTGGGAGGAGCTTGATCGCAAACTAGCAAATTGTAACCTCATCGGACCTGCCAATGAAAACCTCTTCAATTACCCCGCTGAATCACAACTTCCAGTTAATTTGGCACCTGCAATTCCCGATCCTATTGTTAATCACCAACTTCTACCCAGAGAATTGGAGGAGTGATGGACAAGTGACTTGCAGTTTCAGAATTTCATGAATAACCCCAACGTCTATTTTCCCCAGTTTGACCCTGAACCAGCACCAAACCCACCTATAAGCACATAAAACTTGGCTGAACTCCGCCATTATGGCGAAGAACTGGTTGACGCTGGAAATAGAATTCGGGAAGTGGGGGAGAAAATTTCGTGGAAATACGACGAGAGGGAGCGTCGCTTCTGAAAGGCTGGTTAAATGTGGTTGTGTGTTTGTGTAATATAATAATAATGTCACACCCTCAAATTACCACCTAGGGGGTGTCCCTGTTAGGCGTGTGACCACTAGTAATGAGCCACCAATTACATTGAATCCATAAGTTTAAAATAAAGTTTCATCATTTAATAGTAATAAAATCCAAACATAAGTAATTCAAAAACCATCAAGTTCAGCGGAAGCTTTAACGTAACAAAATGTAAATACTTTCCAAACAACCATAGTAAATAAATGTTTGATAAATAAACCCATCAATGCAACCATGACCACTCACACCCTCCAGCCAGCAAGTTCCTGTTCCCAAGTGCCTAACGACCTGCGAGCATGTAACAAGTGTATCAGACAAAGCTGGCGAGTTCACAGTTTTAGAAAACGTTTGTTACCAGTTGTATGTAAAACAGTTCACTGACAAATGCAGGTAATATTGTTAATATCTCATTTCCGAACAAGACGGCTCCTGATGTACATGACTGCCCTATCCCACGTACTCCTATCCAGTAATGGGCCCGACTGGGTCATTGGTGTGCTTTGCTCAACACAAGTTCCCTACGGTTGCTGTATAGTGGTATCCAAATTCGTTCCATGAAGTAGCAAATATCGTCCGACTTGCCAAAAGTTGCTCATCCATAACCCGCATGGACCCAACTTGAAAATTCCCTTCCTTTAGTGCTTCGGTTTGAATAGGGCGAACCTGATCAGGTAGGCTAGAGTCGATGGTGAGCTGCAAGTTCATACGCGTTTAAGTTCCATCCAGTGATGCCATTAACTGTTTTAGCTTTCTCGTCACCAAGGTACACGGGAGGCCCTTGTGATCGGTCTACGTAGTGCATTCGGTACCGTCCAAGTAATGCCTACAACTTAATTCCAAAGGCCACGGTTTCCACCGCAGGTTGTGTGCTGCGCAGTCTTTCGTCGTAACTCCTTTACGTACGTCATCACTCTCGTGATGCATCGGTGTGCAACTGGGACTCCGATTCGGACCATTAGGGTATGCTACTCAATCACCCGCACCCTCGGGTTAAGACAACGCTCAGTGCACGGCAGAGTTGGGATTCGAAAACTGAAAAGACGTCCTCCTATTGTGTCTACCACAGCACCCTGCTGTGCTAAAGAGATTAAAGCTGCACGATCTGTGAAAATCCTGTGATGAATCTACAACAGTATCCACCGAGACCAAGAAATGGCTCTACCCCCGAAGGAATCCTTGGCGTCAATCAATTTCTAACAAAATGGATCCTAGCACGATCCACGCGTATTCCCACTTCGTTGGTTACATGATCAAAGTGCATTTCTCGAATCTAGATGTTACATTTAACAAGACTTCACACGTAATGATTCCTCCCTCGGGAGTTCTAAGATAAGATATAGGCGTCGTCCATGATGTCCCTTCCTCCAGGAATGACCCAAAATGTCATCAATAAATACGGTCGATTCTTGTGGTCCATAGACTGCTGGTGTATTGATTATCTCGATGGTCATGGTGTACAAAGTCACAATGGCCGCATTGCGTTTGATATGCCGTTCTAAGAGTATTCTCCCATTGGACTTCCATCTGATGATAGTTCGTTCGTTAGCCAATTCTCGAATGAGAGTTTGATCCTCGCTACTGGTTGACAGGTTGGCAATACATGATCGTGGTAAACGGTTCTCGATTGTCGCCTTGCTTAGTTATTTGTAATCAATACACATGTCCAGCGATAAGGCTTATCTTCACAGATATAACTGGGGCTCCCCGGAGCGAAAACTAGGTCCAACAAAACTCCTGTCCCATGGTTCCTATGGTTGATTTAACAGTTCTTGCAACCCTTCTGTGCAAGATGGTACAACGTACGAGTATTCAGAGTTGCCACTGTCGTGAGATCAAGTGAGATTCCGACTAACAGTTGTGCAAGTAAACCTGAAAGTTCCTCGAATAGCACACCGAGAGGAGTCACGAACAATTGGTGGATCCCCGATCCTATTTTCCTTAGCCTGACAATCAGAAACGGTTGCTAACACAGCGGGGTAATCCCTCCGTAGACACTTCTGGGCTTTCATTGCAGAATTGATGCTAACCTTTACACCGCTCTGACACTTCAAAGTATAAAGTGACGCAAATTTCCTTCCCCCAAGGTGTATTTACGCGATATCCAAATAACCAATCTACACTACTATAGCATCGAGACCATCAAGGATAGAAAAAAGGAAGGTCGATGTCAAACGCTTGTCCCACAGGGTCGAGTTTGCATCCCAATGAACATACAAGGCTTCAATTGACTTGCCATCAGCCGGTTCCATAACAGGTTTGGTTTCGAGAAGCATCAGGGTTAAACGGAATCGAGTCGAAGCGGTTAGCTACCCATGCAAGCTACCATGTTGTTATTATGCCCGGAGTCGCCTACGCCAATCCTAAATGCCCTTCTACAAACACCACCACTTGTGTTGTTACGATCACGTGAATTCCCCGATACTGTCATCGTTCCCTTGGTTGTTGACATTTTGACTTATCAATAGTCAATCCTTGTCAAAGTCACCCTTGTTTCCATGCGGTAGGCTACGATTACGAGTACCTTGATGTTGCCACGACTGTTGCCTCTAATGTCGTTGCTTGAAACGGAGCCCTACGATCTTTCACCATTCAAGTCCATCTATTCACATTCTGTGTCACGTCCTATCGCGCTGCTCACGGTGCTGGTTGTCATACATTTCACACTGTAACCTGTTGCCATCGCTAATGTCCCGATTGATTCGTAAAAGTTGACTCCCATGAGTCGCTGACTAGGGTTGAAGATTCGATTGAAGTCAGTTTGCTGGTGTTCGCTGCCAGTAATCAGGGTCGTTCTAATACTGTGGTTGGTGAGGCTCTACGCTCACCCCCTTGCCCATCATTCTTGCAAGTTAACGGGGTAACGCACGGTATGTTTCCAGAGTGTTACAGAAGTGATCGCACTTCTGGGTCTAAAACGTCAGTACATTGAGTTCCAACAATAAAGAAGAGTGAGGGAGGTATAGACCAATCTTCGATGCAGCAACACCCACTCAGGGCGTTCGTACAAGCACCTAGCATTCTACACAGCTCACTAGGCGTTCAGAGGGGTGTTCAGGTAATACTCGATAGCATCGAGATTCATAAGGATTCAGAGTGGAATGAAAAGATCACGTTCCAGTGAGAGACAATCACGGCTATGACTCTTATAGACTGTTGTGTTTCACATCGACTTAATAACATAACGGAACCCCTTTTCCACTTGTTAAGTCTCACTGGGACTCGCATGCACCCCACATTATTATTATGTGTGCACCCACAATAATATTGTGATTTGCATGTTCATCTCAGCTCCTCCTAACTCATGTCAAATGGTTCCTCAAACTCAAGTAACAAGCAAAGGGCATCACGAAACGTGAGTCACAAATGTTTAGGGAAGTACCACCCTTTTAGTCATGTAACACATGCAAGTAATACAGGAATTCATACTGTTGTGCTAAACGTGCAATTACATGCAATATCATAGGTAAGTGTTCACTAGTTACGCAATACAATAAGTATACGAGAGACGAACCTTGCAATCTGGAGCTGAGTGTCATGGTCGTATTCATAACTTGTTCGGTTATAGTCTGGTTTTATAAAAACGTTTTAAAACCAAGTTCACTATAACCAGTGGCTCTGATACCAAACTGTCACACCCTCAAATTACCACCTAGGGGGTGTCCCTGTTAGGCGTGTGACCACTAGTAATGAGCCACCAATTACATTGAATCCATAAGTTTAAAATAAAGTTTCATCATTTAATAGTAATAAAATCCAAACATAAGTAATTCAAAAACCATCAAGTTCAGCGGAAGCTTTAACGCAACATAATGTAAATACTTTCCAAACAACCATAGTAAATAAATGTTTGATAAATAAACCCATCAATGCAACCATGACCACTCACACCCTCCAGCCAGCAAGTTCCTGTTCCCAAGTGCCTAACGACCTACGAGCATGTAACAAGTGTATCAGACAAAGCTGGCGAGTTCACAGTTTTAGAAAACGTTTGTTACCAGTTGTATGTAAAACAGTTCACTGACAAATGCAGGTAATATTGTTAATATCTCATTTCCGAACAAGACGGCTCCTGATGTACATGACTGCCCTATCCCACGTACTCCTATCCAGTACTGGGCCCGACTGGGTCATTAGTTCACATCTGTCCTATCTAGGAGTGGTGTGAGGGTGCCAAACCTAAGTAGCGCTACCAACTAATACCCGTTACCCTCCAGGTAACATAATAAGGGACTTACAAGAATGATAGGTGAGAATATTAACCAATATACCCGTTATTACCCAGACCACTGACTGTCCCCGACCACTGGGACGCATGCTCGAATGTAGTGAACTCACCTTAGTTTTTGCTCGGTAAGATTAGTCATCCGTTTAACAGTCAGTCACAAACGTCCTAACACGGTTACCAATAATATCAGAATCACAATTAACCAGATCACGTATTTTATACAGGTCACATACAACACAAAATTCATCGTATATCATGTAACCCGTACTCGATTCTAATACCAGTCCACACTCCACATTAATGTCACACAAGGCAAACCAAGTTTTCTCATTCCTTGACAATATTATCATGTAAACAGATACAAGAAATATGTATAAGCATTTATATAATCATCACCATTCATACATGATGAACAATTGTTTAATGTATATTCCCTCAACAACCCACATGTGCACAAACGGTTCTAGCAAACCCATGCACACACTTCCCCACAAATTATGCACATGCTGGCACGTATATCAAACACTTACACATTGGAATGCCTCCATGACTAAGGGCATTTATACTTCTTATCGACGAACCAAACGAAGTATCACAGTTGTTCATCGACATGTTGGCGACGAAACATCGACTTTCGTCGGCAGGTGGGTGATGAATCATCCAGTATTTCATCGAGGTCAGTTACACATTTTAACAAACAGTTTCGATATCACCATAGCAGATCAAATCATCACAATTATTTGATTAACACAAGACTTATCATTCAAATCTAAGTTTCACATAAACAATCTGATTCCATTGCTATTCACACAATCACAATCATTCTCGAATACGTGATACCACCATTCATCAATTAACAGTTTCGGTACCTCTTACGAATATATAACATAACCAAGTTAAACTCATGATTTCTTGCATGAACACCTATAAATCTTTACGAGACACACGATTCGACCGTAAACTTAACACATACAACACAGATATTAACAATCATCACATCTAACAATACCATACTTCCAGTTTCATTCTAAGATAGAAAACGCAGCCATGATTCGCGAGTTTCATCAATAATTAACGGACTAACAATCAATTGTTTACTAACCGTGATATGTAAAGTGGAGGGGGTTTAAGCTCGAACGAGGAGTCTCCCATGCTGCCATCGACCATTCTTCTGCTGTCATCGACCACCGGGTAGAACCAGGAGAATTAGGGTTTGCAACCCAATATGCTTGTGAGGTTATGGGAGCCTAGGGTAAAAGGGATCGGATAAATGAGCCAGACCCACTTGGGCCTCGAATGATTCTGGGTCGGGGCCCCTATTTGGTGAAAGTCTATTGCCGACAACTGCCTTCTGTCTTGTTTTATTTCTCCTTATGACTAATGTTTTCCACCACCCATAGGGCTCCACTTAGATAATGGCCTGTTGTCTTTTGTGGCCCAAAGTTGTTTTGCAAAAATAATATAACCTTCCAATTCCTTTGCTGACGTCAACGATTGTTTGCCAAAAGTAATTTGCCAATCCCCTACTGATGTGTTTCGAATACATAGGCCACCTCCACAATTTATTTTGTTCACAATTCTTATTTTCATGTCATCAACCTAGTGACACCCACATACGAATTGAAACAAAAATAATTAATGTATCATTTAAATTCCCAATATAACAATTTGTAAAAACCGGATTGCGAAACAAGTGATTCGTAGAGAAAGGGCCTTGAAATCTTGGGTTGTCACAAATAATATAATATGTATAATAATAATAATAATAATAATAATAATAATAATAATAATAATAAAATGTAAAATAATAATCTAATATTGTATAATAATAACTAAAATAAAACTTTTGTAATATAACTAGTGTGTATCGATGCATACTAATATATATAAATATGAAAGTCGCAAAGTCGACAATTTTGGCTATACGTGTGGATATGATTACGGGTGATGGCTTTATTGTGATTGATTGTTATTTATTTCGTGCCAATAATTTATATATATATCTTGTTAATTATTCAGATGGAAAATGCGGAAAACCAACCAGTCAATTAAGTTAATAAATCTGAACAAAACAATGAGGATCAATTTCTTAATAGGCAAGATATAGAAAATATCGTTGCCCGGGGAATAGCTAATGCTATCCTAGAAATCATCGCTGCTGCAAGAAATCCCGTTGAACCTTCGCAAGCCAACCACAGCAAACGTACTCGCGACGATAATTTCAGTAACAGTGTAAATGGAGGCGGCAACAATAATAACAATGATGTGGTGCAAGCCCCATTTCTGAAGAAAATGAAAGCTGCAACACCTTGTTGCACTTACAAAGAATTTCTTGCCTGTAAACCGATTGAATTTGCAGGCAATGAAGGGGCAACTGGCGCACTGCGATGGCTGGAGAAAACCGAAGCAGTAATTAAAATAAGCAAATGTGCCGAGGAAGACAAGGTTATGTATGCGTCCCACCTTTTTAAAGAAGGGGCGTTAGAATGGTGGAACACCGTGCCGCAGGCAAAAGGAAGTGACGAGGCTTATGCCATGAATTGGGAAGAATTTAAGAGATTGGTGGAAAGAAAATTCTGTCCCGAATACGAAAAGGAACAAATGACCAATAAATTCCTAAACCACCGGATGGTGGACGTTGATTGTCGAGGGTATACTTCGACATTCTTCGAATATGCTAGAGTGGTACCAAGCCTGGCTTCGCCAGAACCGGTACTTATTTCTCGCTATATTTGGGGTTTAATTAGCGAGATCCGTGATATCGTTAAAGCTGCGAGACCTCGCACAATTGACGATACGGTGGAATTAGCCAACACCCTGACCGACGGGCTGGTACGTACGCGGGAAGAAAACTGGAAAAAGGAATTGGCCCAAAAGATTACCCAAGGATTTCGTGTGGGTAATAATAGCAACTTCAAGGAACGGGGCAATCCTCCACTCCGCCATTTTGCGGTACCTGCAAAAGAAAGCATTTTGGAAAATGCAGAGGGTATTGCAATTTCTGCAATAGACCAGGGCACCCAGAAGAAGAATGTCGGAGGAAGAAATCAACAATTTGCTACAACTGCGGCGAAACAGGGCACTTCAGGCCCGACTGCCCGAAACTAGCCAAGCCAGCTGATAACAAGGCCAAACCTACTGAAGGAACTAACAAGAAGAACGCAAGAGCCTTCCGGCTGACAACACAGGAAGCCGATCTGATTCCAGATGTGATAGCTGGTACGTTCCTTGTACACGATGTTTACGCCAAAGTATTATTTGACTCTGGTGCAAACCAAAGTTTCATAAATACTTCATTCTGCCAAGCCCTTAAGCAACCTTTAACCAATCATAGACAAGTTTTTACGGTAGAAACGACAGATGGGAATTCTGTTAACATAGATAAGGTTTTGCGAGAAGGAAAGATAGAACTCTTAGGCCATAAATTTTCTGCGAACCTGTTACCTGTTTTGGTCAAAAATTACCGAAGTAATTAAGTGATCAAATTAGTTAAGTGAGGTAGTGTGCTAGAAAGTGTGTTGAAAATATACTTGTTAAGTTATTTGGGAAAACAGTATTCAGGATACGGCTCAGGATATTGAGCTGTATCTATGATCAAACAATGAGCGAAAATAAAGTAAACGACACGAGATGTACGAGGAAAGCCCTTGATCAATCTAGATCGCCGGCATAAAACCTCGGGAGCTGACAATCGCAGCTGCCTTGTTCTTCAATTGCTTCAAAAATCAGGATACAGTGCGGGATGTGGTACGGATCGACTAAGTGTTACAATGAAAATGAAATACAAGTGTGGTGTTTGCAATTAGCTAAAGAGTGAAAGTGATCGAGAGTGTAACTGTGAATTGTTGTGTTCTAAGCTGATCCGACCTCATCTATTTATAGTAAAAATAAAATAACTAACTACCCTAAACTTGCGGGATCCACCGAATATTCCTTCTTGGAACGTTGTAGACCTGGTCTTTCGGGCTCAACGTCTCTTTCTCAACAAATTCGTCCGAGTCTTGAGGAGAAGAAGTCC
>JARYGA010011602.1:0-18109 GCA_030545235.1 Helianthus tuberosus | reverse complement strand
ACATTTAGTAGATTGTGTCGAGATACAAACCTAAATTTCAAACTTACTTATATCGTGGGGAACATCTCTCGGATATATGGGTAACCCCCGAAATCTTTTTTGAAAGGTCCCTCTTTCTGAGATACTAGGTCTTTATACTCAGTGATATCTGGGGTATTATCCCGGGACTTCTGATTTTGCAGAAGCAATGGCCTCGTCCCCGTATAATATTTTAACACTTGCTTGAAATATAGCACCACCCTCAGTACAAAAAATGATGAAACATTGAAAAATGCTAATCATGTACTGTTGAAGAAAAGATTCTCTAAAGGGAACACACCAAAAGTCGAAGCCATCATCTCTCTGATTTTGCGGAAGCAATAGCCTGAGCTCTCATGGCCCTCGCATTTTAACCCTTTACAGATATCATCTAGGTATATTCACCTGTAAGGCTGAATATTGGGATCTGGATACGGGAGTATATTCTGAGGTGGAACACGCGAATAAGTTTAAGTCTTTAAAACACTAATCTCGTATCTCGAAACAGTTGAACTTTGTGTGAGAATTTAAGTGGATCAGTATACTGACAATCTAAGTGAATTGTTTAGAACTTAAAATGTTTAAAGCTTAACGGTGTTGATGATGTGTCTCATAAAATGATATGATTCTCTTACACAAACTCACAAAAATATAGTTTGTATATATTTCTTTACTGTTTTTCATTCTAATAAAAAAAATCCAAAAAGATTTTCAGTGTGTTTTAGAATATTTTTTTGAAAAATTCAAAAAGATTTTTGACAACTGATGTTGGAGAGCTGATTTTCAAAATTCCAAGTGCTAAACATGATGACAATCAGTGAGGGGGAGTCTGTTTAAAATAAGAAAAGATTTTGAAAGATAAATGTTTTTCCTACAAGTGGTTCATCAGAGATTAACATTGTAAAATCATTGATTGATTATTACTACAAGTGATATATAAATTCGTAAAATTTTAAATTTGTGAAATTTATTGTAAGGTAGAGATGTGTGCAGGTTAGCCAGGTTCCTTATCCTGAGGAGTATAGAGTCAGGTTTCGTTTTTGATACTAATGATGCTGATGAACTTAAGGAATCAAGAGATCTGATCTAAAGTATTAGAGTGAGATAATAGCCAGGTGGAGATACTGGAGAAGAAGAGAAGACAGAGATTGAGGATGCTTTACATTGTCAGATACTTTGGAAGAGTTCAAGAAGACTGATAAAGATTGAAGATTGAAGACTCAACACTGAAGACTTCGTCAACATTCGAGGGGGAGTCTGTTAGTGCATACGTCTGTCGACTTCGTCTTGTATCGAGTCTTGTATTAGATAGATAGATCATGGCACATTATACGAGGAAAATGTCAAAAATAGGTTAGAAGGTAATTTTGCACGAAATTACAGTGTGTAATTTCGTATGAAATCAACTGGTAATTTCGCACGAAATCACTATTTCGTGTGAAACTTGATTTCGCATGAGCTATTCCGTGCGAAATCACCTTGCCTATATATAGTTGCCTTGTCTTCGTCATTTGGGACGAAATTATTTTCCGGTTTGAGAGCCGAAGTGCTGCCGAAGTGTCTACTCGCTGTAAAACTTTGTCAAATCAATCTAAAGACCGTTTAAGGTGTATATCTAGCGGAATTGAACTTGATACGATTGTTTCCGCCTCTCGTATTGAGAAAAACTCTTCTGATCGACTCGTTCGGGTCAGAAAACGATCCTACATTTAATGTATTACTTTTGATTTTTAGTCTTTTCACACTTTTTATTTGGTTTTGTATTAATGACTTTAATAACTAGTTTCTTATGTTGAAGGTGAAACTTCTTTATCATTTGTCCTTGGTGTCTTGGCATTACTTTACTGTCTATATAAAGTAAAAGATTTTCACCATTCATATCTCTACGGTCTATATAGAGATATGTTTGCTACCTGGTCGGGGGTTAAGGGAATGGTTTAGTAAGATTCTTGCCTTGTTCAGTGGATAGAACCTGCAAGGACCTGGGTCAAGCTTACTAGGACCTCCTTCAATACCCACTGGTATTGGATGGCAGGGGTGCGAATGGATTGATCCCCTCATATGTAAACTACTATTAATACATTAAACCGGCTACTTGGGATTGTATCCCTGCTGACTCAAACCACTTAGCTGAGGGTAACGTCACCTTCAAAGAGGGGCCTACCACTTTTCGCATTAATAACTAAATTAATTATCTTCCAATATTCCGACCCTTTGGGATTGTATCCCTGCTGACTCAAACCACTGGGTTGAGGGTAACGTCACCTTCAAAAGAGGGGCCTACTACTATAACTAAGATAATCTCTTAAAAATTGCAAAAGTGCAGAAATCATCAAAGGATACATTAAAGGCAAGTCGGATCCAAGTGATTCATCTTGTCTATCTGTTTTTATTTTTATTTCAGCATTTTTAGTTTTTATTTTTCATACTTAAAACCTTTCTAAAAAATTTTAGTTTGATTAGACGTTGAGGATAAACCGGTACTAAAAGATCTTGTGTCCTTGGACGACCTCAGTATCTTACCAACGCTATACTACGCTCACGATGGGTGCACTTGCCCAAGTGTGTGTTTAGTGTTAGTAGAATATCGTGTTTTATAAATTTAAAACTTGACTAATGTGTAAAATGGGCTTAAAATATCAATAAAAACATATTACACCTTACACACACCAAAGTGCGAGTGAACCAGGATTTCATGCGACAGGAGATGCATGCAGGATTGTCATATATTTTTGGTGGCCTTCAGAATGCTTACCCCAGCTACTTTGGTGAGCCCCCGCAGTTCCCATTCGGGAACCCAAGTGACCAGGGCGGGGCGGGCCCATCCGGCGCTGGCAATGATGATGATGAGGAGTAGTTGAGGAGCTTCTGACTTGGTGTTTCTTTTAGCATTTTAGTAGTTGTTTTGGGGTGTTCATTTTGGATCATTATTGTAAACACCCTCGGATATGTTTTTTATTTCCAGACAGTATCTTCTATTTTCTTAGTTTATGTATGGATGCTTATCGTTATTATTATCTAGTTTATGGTTTATGTTGCAACTAGATTTTCCCTCGTGCTGTGTTTTGTGTGCTGACATATATGCAGGTTTTTGGAGCACATGTTGGACCGAAACGAAACAACAGAATCGACATTGGAGCCTCGTTCCACCTTCAGTCATCTTCAGGGGAGTGTTATTATCCTTTTTCTTTATATTTTGGTTTTTGCATTGGGGACAATGCGAAGTTCAAGTGTGGGGAGGGGGTTTAACATTGTGACTTTGTTTGTCCTAAAAAAAATTGTGTATATTTTTAGTAAATAAACCGGTTAGTTGTTGTTTTAGAAAGCTTCGGATACGATAAAGAACCGACAAGCCAAATAAATTTTGAAAAATATAACTATAAAAACGTGACAAACAAAGAATGACTTGCATGTTAATTTTCACACTTTTACCCATTCCTTCCGTTATGTGAGCATGTTTGAGCCTTAGATTCTTTATATGTTTATTCATTTCGGAATAGGAGTGAGCCGGATGTCTCGTGTAGTTTAGAAGTTGTCACTAGCTTGCTTTTCGAGACCATAAACATGTGAGATTGTGTAAAAATGATAAAGGCACTTAGAAAACCATTTGTTATTAGCCTTGTTCCTTGGTTTATTTTTCCCAAACCCTATGTCACCCACTAGGATTAACCATGTTGAGCCTTTTCCCCTGTTTTTCTTTCTTTTACCCGACCAATTAACCCACTTAGCCAAATTTAGCCTTTTTATTTTTAACCCTTTGTGTTAAAACTCGGTTAAAATTATCAATTAGCTAGCGTTCTTTGTAATTAATTTTTTGTTGTACAAAAAAAATCAGAAAATAAAACGCCCTAAAATAGGGTGAAGACAGCAAAATTCGAGCAATTTTAAGCGCTAAAACGGTGAAGTTTCGTCGATTAGCTCGACAACACAAAAGTCATCTTTTAAGGCATTAGTTATGTATAGTTTAGTTGTTTTACGCTTGTTAAACGTAATTACCGAGTTTTAACCATTTAGTCACTTAAAATTTTCCTTTTCACACCCTTCACCCTAGCCTTTCATTACAACCCGTAAAGACCTCTTGATTTACACTTTTTCGCATGTTAGTTGGTGGAGATGGGATCTTGTGACAAGCTTATGATATTACATGCTTCATTGTCTAGGCATCAAGTGTTTACACATACACATTTTATGTATGTTTCACAAATATAGCTGAGTGTGTGTGAACATTGTGAGACGTGTGAAGGTTACCATGCTAAGTCAATTGGAAGTGAAATCACGGCTTTTTGGTTATCTCTACATAAATTTGCATATGCTTGTTCGGTTTAAGTCATTTGATGTTGCCTTTCGAAAATCCGACTGACCGTATGTATGTGTATTAGTAGGTAGTATGTAAATTAATTTTCTCGCTAGAAACTATCTTTTATTCCATTTTAATTTTAGCTCGCTTGAGGACAAGCAAGGTTCAAGTGTGGGGAGGTTTTATATTCACTAAAATACACATATTTTATTCCCCCATTTTACCCCCATTTTATGCGTTTTTGGCCATAAAACCGAGGATTGGATACTTAGTAGTGTATACTTTTGTTTACAGGCCTCAAACAGCGTGCCAAATAAGATGAAGAAAACAAGGATTTTCCGAGCAAAACGGCTGAATTACGAAGATTCTGTGAAGTTGTCTGACAACAATGGCACGCCGGTGCCAATATCGGCACGCCCGTGCCGATCCGATGACAAGACCAAGCCCAGCAACGCACAGCCACTGCGATCAGACGTGCCAGCATACCTCGGAAATGCACGATCGTGCGATTAGTGGAGCGATTGTGCAAGGCTTCTGATCTCGGAAGCACTGCCAGTGCGGTTGGCAGTGCCGGCCACTTCTCGGAGACGCACGACCATGCATCGATCGGCATGACCGTGCCGATTTGAAGACCGGTCCAAGATCTGCTAATGTCACAAGATATGGTGAATAGTGCACGACCATGCAGTTTATTGGCACGACCGTGCCAGATGAAAAAGTTATAAAAAACAGCAGTGGGACTTCAGTTCGCAACTCTGGATTTTTGGGAGCTCATCAGGCGATTTTACAGGCTCCAGAAGTTAATCTTTCACCCGGAATCAAGCCATCTTTGTGCCTAGAAGCTCTGTTATCATCCGGACCTTCAATTGTGTGCTTGTTTATGGTTTGATTCTTGAATCTTTCCATTGTTTTGTTATAATTCAAGCAATTTGGTTGATGATTTATGTAATATTGTAGCCTACAGGCAAAAACACTAGTAATCCTTGCTTAACAAACAACCATTAGTACGTTAATTATGTTTGTAATGACACTTGAAGCATTTTCTATGTTAATCCTTGATGATTAGTTTGCAACCTTGTTTATTGATGTTGAATTCTTGATTATAGTTAATTATCTTGGATGATTAGTATGTGGTTGGTTGAGATATTTGTAAAAAGAAGCTTAATTAATCATGTATTAGTAAACTTTTAACTTGTTTAAAATGTTTACACCATGAGACTAGAAATGGTTAATGGTTTAATAAGAGGTAATTAATGTTAATCAAGAAGGCTTTCCCTCAAGGAAGGAGCTTAACAGGTTAGATGGTGTTGTTATAAATTCTTGACATAAGTTGTTAACCTTGTTAATGGTTTAGGCCAAAATTGCTTTCTTGGTGAATTTATGTTCAAGATTTGTAAAATGAACTCGGTTGTGATTTAATCTAGTTTATGCTTGTCTCGGTGGTTACATTGTGTTTATCGGTGTCACTTTCCTTGATTAAGTGAAGTTAGAAAACTCCTAACGGATGACTAACTTTTCTTTAGGGGATTTTCATAGACATATGTCAATTGGGCGTTAAAGAACAATTTTAGGTGGTTAAAGTATGTTTATCATTTTAATTTTCCAAAGAGTTGTCATGTTAGGATTCCCGAAAGGGATTCTAATTGTCTTTGAAAAATAGAAAATTGATCAAGTGTTTTAAGTGGCAAAACCGACTTAGTTTACATGATTTGGTTGTTCATAAAGCAAGGCTACTTATCTATTTTTATATTTGGAGTCTATAAAGTTATAAAAATATATGTTTAGTCATATTTTAGGTTTTAGCAAATCATCCACTTATCTTTTTACCGGTAATTTAATGGCCAAGGTTTAGTATTATTGCATCCGTCCACATCCTTGGATCGACTCTTGGTTCTTACCGATACTTTACTACATATATGACGGGGTACACTTGCCCTTTCGTGTGTGTTTTAATGTTGAAGTATAAATCATTTTTATAAATTTAAAACCGAATCGTGTGTAAAATTCATTGTGAAAACATGTATATACACGCACACATCAACTATGCTTATAGGGTTCATGGGGAAGGAAAAAACACTGTTGGAGAGATAAAAATGCACGTATATGTTGAAGGAGTAAATTCGATGCAATGGTTTGTGTCATGGATTCATTATCCTGCTATAATATTATATTAGGCAGGCCATGGATTCATGATATAAAAGTTGTACCTTCCACCTATCACCAGTGTGTTAAGATTCCTACTCCTTGTGGGGTAGTCAAAGTGGAAAGTGATCAACAAGAGGCGAAGGAATGCTACTCTTCTTCGATGAAAGCCTCGACAAAATCCTGAGCAGGATAGCAATTAAGGATACAAGCCCATGATATCATGGAAGCTTCAGAGCAGGATGTTAAGAAAGTTATCCTCGGTCAGAATAATTCAGATATCTCGGTGCTTGTAAGGGTTAATATCCCCCAGGATATTGAAAATCAGCTTACTAACTTTTTGAAATGCAGGATGTCCACGTTTGCATGGAAACACGAAGATATGACAGGTATATCAAAAGATATCATAACTCACAAACTTGGAATTGACAAGTCTTTCAGGCCTGTATAACAAAAGAGAAGGAAATTTACTCCTGAAAGGAATGCGATTATACAAGAGGAGGTTAAAAGGCAATTAAAGTACAAGATGATTAGGGAAGTCAAGTTCCCTAAATGGCTAGCAAACGTGGTGGTGGTCCTAAAGAAGAATGGGAAATGGAGAGTTTGTGTAGACTACACAGACCTCAATAAAGCTTGCCCTAAAGACCCATTCCCATTACCTCATATCTGATTCGATGGTAGATGCAACCGCCGGACATGAAATGCTGACTTTTGTGGATGCATCCACAGGATTTCAACAAATCTCTAATGGAGCCATCTGATCAGGAAGACACAGCATTCATGACACCCACAGGTATATACTGTTATACTGTCATGCCATTTGGTTTAAAAAATGCAGGTGCAACATACCAGAGGCTGGTCAATATGATGTTTAAAGATAAACTGGGGGACACAATGAAAGTATATATTGATGATATGGTGGTGAAATCCAAGAAAGCAGAGGATCACCTCAAGGTTCTAGAATGTGCCTTCAATATCCTGGATCAATATAATATGAAGTTGAATCCTGCTAAGTGCCATTTCGGAGTGGGGGCAGGAAAATTTTTAGGATATATGGTGACTAAGAAGGGGATAGAAGCAAGCCCATAACAGATTAAAGTTATCCTAGATCTCAAAACACCATTATAACACCCCTAAAATAATTTCCGACACCCTAAAAATAATTAAAGTATCCCAATATGTCCTATAATACACCCCGTATACGTAAACGGGCCCCGAATACTTTTATTTTTATTAAAATTAAATAAAAACAAATTTCAAGGGGCTGTCGCGGGGCGCGTAGCCTTTGGCTACTTCCTACGCGGGTCGCGACCTAGTGCCACCAGACGAAACCCTAGCCCGCCATGTGGCAGACCACCCGGAGAAGCTAGTTTGTTGAATCGACGAAGCTAAGCCCTACACACCTACTACGCAGGCCGTGTAGCCCTTGGCTACGTCTTACGCGGGCCGTGAGGGATGGCGAAGGGTCACCTATAAATAGAGACCTTCGGCCTTCAGTTTCAATCGTTCAATTCTCGATCTTTCTCTCTAATTCCTGCATAGCAATTATAATAGCAGGCAAAATACCCCCCTAATTAACGAAGTTCTGCCCCATTGTAAGTATCATAACCCCGGTTACGTATTAGACACACTGCCCGATTGATCTAGGGTTCCGTAACGGATGTCGTAGTTCTGCCCGACGTAGTCGTTGGAATGCCGTCTCGGGGAGGGTATTGCTAATGTAAATATTGGGTTATTATACTAACGCGTGTGCATTTGTGTATTTAATAGATAATCACCAGGAAACCCTTAAGGAAAACCTAAGACAACAATGTGAGTAATCTCCTTTTTGTAAACTGTTTTACAAAATCTTAAATATTTTACAATGTAATTAAACAGTGATTGAGTCTTTGTAATTCTTTAATTACTGCCGGTATGTTGGGGTTTTGTATACAAAATGTGGAACACGTTACCATTGGACAAAAAGTTAGCCAATGGGTAATATGACCCACCAGTCAGGATTGACAGTACTGAATGAGTAATTGTGTAG
The DNA here is from genome assembly GCA_030545235.1 of Helianthus tuberosus. Lineage (NCBI taxonomy): Eukaryota > Viridiplantae > Streptophyta > Magnoliopsida > Asterales > Asteraceae > Helianthus > Helianthus tuberosus. Next base: position 9,623 of record JARYGA010011602.1, on the reverse strand, counting down.
ATGTAAACATTGTAATAGCTCTCAATACTGTTAAAAGATAAAACTCTTCTTGATTAAACTGGGATTCACTAACCAGTATTTCCCACTGACAAAATGTTTTTAAACGCGTTTCAGGTAACAAAATGTGAAAGCCAACTAGAAGCCAGCTGGACATCACTGAAGGCTTGGAAAAATTGGCTATAAAAGTTACCTAAATAAAAGAAGATTTTTATTCAATAAAATAGGGATTTTCCCTATGAAAATGTTTGTAATGAAAACTTGGTTTTATCCCAATATGTTTAATATTATAAAAAGCGTTGTATTTACTCTGATAAAACATTTCCTAACTACCGTCCTGATGTAATTTCCACTGCCAAAATGATAAACACCGATACCACCAAAACTGGTCTCGCGGCCGCCCATTCCCGGGACAGGTAGGGGACGGGGGTTGCGACAGAAGGTGGTATCAGAGCTAAGCCACTGATTCAGCCACATAAGTGTTCTGCTGACACCAAGATATTATTCAAATTATTAGGAAATTAATTACGGAAATACGTGCATATCTGCATTTTATTGTTGTGTGTTATTTGACTATTTGTTAGGTTACAGTATGAGTGACCAAGGACCCTCCGACGCTTATCGTCAGTTGTCCGGCTCACCTAGGAGCGAAGGCACCTCTTCACAACCTGCCCTCTCAGGGTATTCAGCTGACAATGAAGATGGGATATTCGTGTTTAAGGCTTAGTCTGAAGAGCCATTCCCTCAGAAAAAGAGAGGATGGTTCAGTAGGGGAGCACATGAGCGAAGGAAGAGAACGAAAAAGTTACAACAGCAACGAGTGCTAGCAGCCGCTAAAAGAGAAACAGATGCCCACACCCAAGACATGCTTAATAGGAGTTTAGCAAACTTCCATATTTTAGCATCCACAGTTGCCGACCCAAACCTGGAACAACTAGTATCCCCTCAACCATTACCCTTGTTTCCCACCCAGCCAATGGAAATTGAAAACAACCCAGAAAACCAAATCCAAATGCATGATTTTAACCCAGATGAGATACCTAGGGTACCAGCACCCAATCCCTTAGACCCAGACTACGACCCATGGTTTGATGATCATAGGGATTATGTGCAACGCTACCACCTAACAGATGAACCCATGCCAAACCTAGCAGCTTACCCAGGTCTGGACCCTCTAGATCCCTAGTATGATAATGATGAATACATTAGGGAAATCCTAGAGAATCCGTATCCCCAGGAAGAACCCATGCCGCAGTACCCAGATTCAGTACCAGCACCTGCACCCCCAATGAGTGTGGAAAATGTGCAAGAACTCCGAACTTTCAGAGAAGAAATTTTAGAAAATAGTGAGAGGATGAGACAGGTTGGAGAACGACTCGTCTGGAAGTACGACGAGCGTAATATGGAGTTCTGGATGAACCCATATCAGTGAAGGTGATAGTGGAGATAGTAATATTAATAATATAATATATATATATATATATATAATATGTGTGTATGAAAAAAAATTATAATAATAATACTAATAATAATAATAATAATAATAATAATAATAAATCTATCGTAGTATAGACCACTTCGTGGTTAATGATGCATAGTAGTATTGTAATTTTAAATTCCAGTATCGGTTTGCATTAGATGCATACTATAAGAAAGAGTAAGTCGCAATGCTCGACGCTTTTAACCAATATGTGTGTTGTGTGATTGGTTGCCTTAAAATATTATTTTATGATATTAATAATTGGCAATTGTTTAAAATCCAGATGGACAACGAAGTGAACCCGGAAAACCAGAATAACGATAACCAGAGTAACAAAAAGCCGGATAACGAAAACCCAAACAACAACAATAATGGAAACCAAGTGGATAACAGTAGCATGCAACACATAGTGGCACAAGGGATAATAGATGCGATGCCATATATTATCAAAACAGTTAAGGAAGCAGAAAATAAAAGTAAACGTGATAGTAAACGACCCACTGAACCTGAACACAGCGTAAACAATGGACCCATACTTCAAGTGCCCATTCCCAAAAGAAAAAGAACCATGTCCTATGGTTGTTCTTATAAAGAATTCTGGTCTTGTAAACCAATGGAATTCTCGGGCAATGAAGGGGCCGTTGCATCTCTACGCTGGATAGAAAAGACTGAGGCAGTCTTAAGAATAAGCAAGTGTGCGGAAGAGGATAAGATAATGTTTGCCTCCAATCTGTTTAAGAAGTTAGCACTAGAATGGTGGAACACTATCCTCCAGTCTAGGGGAAGTGATAGGGTTTACAATATAGAATGGGAGGAATTTAAAAACATGGTAGAAATAAAATTCTGCTGTAACACCCTAAATAATTTGACCGAATTTAACTAATAATTACATGAAACTTTAATAAAATCAGAGTTTACGGTAAGTTACGGTAGACCCTGAACATCCCTGATCTGCCGTAACACAGGGGCATCATACCGTAAAGCTTTTGGTGTCCACCGTAAATTACGGTGGGACCGTAATTTACGGTGGGTTCTGCAGATTTGTCCTTAGTCTATTTTTCAACTTTAGAATGTCATAACTTTTTACTCAATAGTCCGATTTAACCGATCCTTCTTCCTATGAGTCCGTAATAAAATTACGGATTCAACCATGTAAATTTCACAACGTGGAAACCGAGATACCGTTAATTGGTTCACAATTTCCTTATTTCCATTATTCAACCCATTAATGTAAGTGCATAGCACCCCTTTTTCCATTCTTAAAACCTTTCAGACATAATTACCCAATTACCCGGGCTTATGACCTTGGAGTATACGCGCCATACCATGGCTTCGCGTTTTCTCCGAACTAACACTTGTTTTTCTCGGAATTCAAGCATTCCGTTTCAAACGACACCTTCTATTAACTTCTATTGTTTGACCCGATATACCGGGTTCGTAGACTTAAAATATCATAACTAATTTATTGATGTAATACCATCTATCACCTAGCAAGATATGAGACTTTTAAGTCTCTACTCATGTGATTCGTTTTCAAGCAACATTTTGACCCGTTTGGCTATCTAGTGAATATCATCACTTTATTATTATACCAAACCAAATTTCTAATGTTTATTTTGACCCGTTTGAGGATCTAGTGAACTTCGCCACTTTAACGATACATCAAACGCATCAATTACAATCCGACATCGTTTGTACATTTAAAACTAAACGTTATTACATAATACAACGAGACTAAAGTCACGTACCTTTAAAGCACACCTTTTCCGCGGGTATCGCTTCCGGCGTGTCCACTTGACGTTCCGGATTCCTTGCCTAAAGAGTTCAATTCATAACAAGATTAGAACTCTCTTTCATAAGCTTTAACGCATTCATTCATAACATATGCAAATCTGCGTTTTTAGCAATCTTTAACATTTTCACCCTCATTTAGGCGTTTTATCAAACACCTTGCGGGTCAGATTTCTACATGATCTAAACCAAGTTCATAACTTGAATTTATCACTCAAATTAACTTCAATTAGGCAATATACACATATTTAACATCAACAATTTCAGAGATTATCCCACAAATTTCAGTTTTCACTAGAACAAGAGTCTTAATCCTAGTGTTTATCATGTTCTATTAACTTACCAATCACTCACTATGGTGATTTTGATCCTTACAACTAACATGCAAGATTTTGACAAGAAATCATCTAGGGTTTGTCCCTAAACCTTACATTACTTCCAATTTCATGTTTACAACCCATAATCAAGCTCAACCTTCGATTTCAATCACATGCAAGAATTTGAGTTGTATCAAAACACCCTAATTTGACATACCTTATGACCTCCTTGACGAGGAGATCACGATTCTATGCTCAGATTTCGATTATGACATGATTTGAGCCTTCAATTTGAGATTTTAGTAGAATTTTAGGGTTGTGAAGGAGTGGGTGTCGCCCCCTGTGTTCCTTGATCGACCAGACTCCAAAAATGGAGTGTTTGGTTTTTGTTTTACTAATTATTAGTAATTCAAGTTTCAATTTTGACAACCTTGGTCCCTCCATTCTTATTTAGTTTACATCTTTGACCTTTTTAACTCATCCTTGTGTTACTACAAGACTTCTAACTAACTGGGTTATTTATCCTAGTTAGTTTATTCTTGTTTATTATACACTTTATAATTCTAGTATAAAATTTTGAAATTTCGGGATGTTACAAGTCCACCCCCCTTAAAAGGGTTTCGTCCCCGAAACCGAGATACGTACCAAATAGTGTTGGGTAGAGCCGTTGCATCTCTTCTTCGGATTCCCACGTGGTATCCGCACCCTTCCTGTGCTCCCATTTAACCTTCACTTGGTTAATTACTTTGTTCCTCAGATTCTTCTCTTTTCGATCTAAAATTGTAATTGGCCTCACTACATAGTTGAGGCTGTTATCCACCTCGATGTCATCATAGCGGATGCGATCGGTTTCATCTGCTAAGCATTTTCGGAGATGTGACACGTGGAATGTGCTATGAATTCCACTCAACTCTGTAGGTCCCTATCCCGTGGATCGTAACGAGATTGATAATCAACCAAGGGTGCGGAATCCCCTTGATCAATCTAACAAACAGAAACAAGAATAAAGATGACGAACACGAAACAATCACTTTCAATCTGGTATTCTATTGATTATCCAACACAAGGTTTACAATCAATTCAAGACCTTCACAAGAAATCTCTCAGCCACTCTCTGTAGATTTCTCTCTAACTCTCTCTTCCTCTCTCTTCCTCTTGGTGTCTACTAACTGGCTAACCTAAACCCTAATGCTAAGCCTTGTTTAGATAGGACAAGCTTTGCACTTGGGCTTTGGTCTGGGCTTGGCCATTCTCCTAGCCCATTACACTATTTAACTCCCTAACCAATATGCTAAGCCCATTACAAAATATCCAAAGACTAAATAATGAAACTATTAAGCTGTTGTCACAGAACATGCACTAACAAACTCCCCCTTGACAATAGCTTCATAGTGTAACTTTGTCTTCAAACATCTTGCAGTCTTTTGGTCTTTGGATAGCGTCAGCTACACAGTTTCTGACATCAACAAACTCCTCGGGTAATTCAAGGCGATATGCTACCTTACCAACCCGTTCAGTGATTCTGAATGGCCCAATGAACCTCGGACTCAACTTTCCTCTTTTTCTGAACCGTATAATTCCTTTCCATGGCGATACTTTTAGCATTACTTTATCGCCCACTTGAAACTCAATAGGCCTATTTCGCTTATCCGCATACGACTTCTGTCTATCCTGAGCTGCTTTTAAGTGAGCTCGGACCTTATCGATTTTCTCATTCGTATTTCGGATTATATCCGTAGGTGCTAATCCTCGTGGTCCCACTTCTCCCCAACACACCGGAGTTCGACACTTTCTACCATATAACATCTCATACGGGGCCATTTTAATGCTCGATTGATAGCTATTGTTATATGAAAATTCGACCAAGGGTAGATGGACATCCCAACTGCCCCCGAAGTCGATGATGCAAGCCCGCAACATATCTTCCAACGTTTGTATCGTTCTCTCACTTTGCCCATCCGTTTGCGGATGATAAGCAGTGCTAATGTACAGTTTAGTTCCCATTTGCTCTTGAAATTCGCGCCAGAATTTAGAGGTAAACCGAGTATCTCTGTCTGACACAATGGATATCGGCACTCCGTGACGTGCTATGATCTCATTGGTGTACACTTCCGACATCTTCTCGGATGTATAAGTCTCACGAATCGGAATGAAGTGAGCACTTTTTGTCAATCGATCTACGACTACCCATATAGCATCAAATCCGCGATTGGTTTTGGGCAATTTGGTTAACAAATCCATCGTGATTTGTTCCCATTTCCAAACCGGGATATCCAACGGTTGCAACTTACCGTATGGCTTTTGGTGCTCTGCTTTTACTTGTAAACAAGTCAAACACTTCTGTACATATTTCACAATATCCCTTTTCATTCCGGGCCACCAATAGTTTTGTTTTAAGTCATTATACATTTTGGTCGCCCCCGGATGAATTGAATAATGGGATTTATGAGCCTCGTCAAGAAGACGCGCCTTGGCCCCACACGTATTTGGAACCCAAATTCTCCCAAATCGAGTTTTCAATCCTTGATTACCATCCTCCAGGTCTTTTAGTTGCCCAACTATCCTTTCCTTCTTCACATTTTCTTCCTTGATTGCTTCAATTTGAGATTTTCGGATTTGTTCAAACAAACCTGATGTCACGATTAATTGCATCGATCGTACTCGAATAGGCATATAATCCGTCTTTCGGCTCAACGCGTCTGCCACTACGTTAGCCTTCCCGGGCTGGTAATGTATTTCACAATCAAAGTCTTTGACAGTTTCTAACCACCGCCTCTGCCTCATATTTAATTCCTTCTGATCGAAGAAATACTTTAAGCTTTTGTGGTCGGTAAAGATAGTGCACTTCACCCCGTACAAGTAATGCCTCCATATCTTCAAGGCAAACAGCACTGCTGCCAACTCAAGGTCATGTGTAGGATATCTCTTCTCATGAGTCTTTAGCTGTCTCGAGGCATAGGCTATAACCTTGCCCCACTGCATCAAAACGCAGCCAAGTCCAGAATGCGATGCATCCGAGTAAACTACCATATCCTCCGTTCCGTCCGGTAATGTCAACACCGGCGCATGGGTCAATTTTTCCTTGAGCGTTTGGAACGCCCTTTCTTGATCCTCGGCCCAAATAAACTTTTCATCCTTACGGGTTAGTTTGGTCAACGGCGTAGCAATTTTGGAGAAATCTTGTATGAATCTCCGATAATAACCCGCAAGCCCCAAGAAGCTTCTAATTTCCGAAGGATTCTTCGGTGGAGTCCATCTTGACACAGCTTCTATTTTTGAAGGATCTACTAGCACTCCGTTTGCACTAATGATATGCCCAAGAAATTGCACCTCTCGTAACCAGAAGGCACATTTTGAGAATTTCGCATACAATTTCTCTTTCCTGAGCGTCTCCAACACTTCACGCAAATGACTTGCGTGTTCTGCTTCATTCTTTGAGTATATCAAAATATCATCGATAAATACTATCACTGACTTGTCTAATATAGGTTTGCAAACCCGGTTCATGAGATCCATGAAAGCCGCGGGTGCATTAGTTAACCCAAAGGACATCACGAGAAACTCGTAATGTCCGTACCGTGTACGAAAAGCCGTTTTTGGTACATCCTCCTCTTTGACTTTCAACTGATGATACCCAGATCTGAGGTCGATTTTTGAGAACCAACTTGCACCTTGTAATTGGTCAAATAGGTCATCAATCCTTGGGAGCGGATATCGATTCTTTACCGTGAGTTTATTCAACTCCCGGTAGTCAATGCACATACGCATGCTCCCGTCCTTCTTTCTCACGAATAATACCGGTGCGCCCCATGGAGACACGCTTGGCCGAATAAATCCCTTGTCGAGCAGTTCTTGGATTTGTGACATCAATTCTTGCAACTCTGATGGCGCGAGTCGATACGGCGCCTTGGCCACAGGTTTTGCGCCCGGAACCAATTCGATCCCGAACTCTACCTCCCGTACTGGCGGTATTCCCGGTAAATCTTTCGGAAATACATCGGCGTATTCACGTACCACTGGTACGTCTTCCATCTTTGGCATCTCTTTGTTTGGTTCGTTTGCGTATATCATGAATGCTTTACATCCGCGCCTCATAAGTTTGTGGGCCTTTAGTATTGAGCACATAACGGGACTGCCCCCTTTTTCGCCATAAATGGTGACTTGCTTTCCACTTGGAGATGTCAACTGTATCTCCTTGCGGAAACATATCACCTTTGCATGATGTCGGGATAACCAATCCATCCCTACCACTACTTGAAATTCTCCCATTGACATAGGGATCAAGTCTATCAAGTATTCCTCATCATCAACGCTTATTTTGCAATCTCGACATACATCACATACAAGAAAACTTTTGTTATCACCTATCTCTACCTCTAATGGCATAGGCAATTTTGTTAGTACAAAAGAAGGATGTCGAATAAATCCATATGAAACAAAAGATTTATTCGCACCCGTATCAAATAACACATGTGCAGGAATTGAATTTATGGCAAATATACCTGAGACCACATCGGGCTCTGTTTTTGCCTCCATTGCTGTCAACTGGAAAGATCTCGCCTTTGCTCTTGGTGTCTCAGTAGGTGTATTCTTGTCATCTTTCTTTCCAACCAACTCCGGGCACTCAGATTTCTTGTGACCCGGTTGGTAGCATTTGTAGCACACCGACACCTTTCCCGGGCACAATGCAGCCATGTGTCCCGTCTTCCCACATATAGGACACGGTTTGTCCTTGAACCGGCACTCACTTTTGTGCCCTTTTCCGCATATCTTGCAGTTTGATGACCCGCCTTTACCTTCTTGTTTCTTTGAGGATTCTGTTGTGCGCGCCTTTTTCGTTGGGCTTGGATTTACTATCTGAGCCCTTCTTTCACCTCTTTCAATCTGTTTCTTCAATTCTATCTCCCGTTCCCGAGCAACGTTTATAATTTCGGTGAGAGTCTCATACTTTGAAGGAGTCATAAACTCCCTATACTCGGCGCTCAACATATTATAATAATAATATATTTTCTGCTCCTCATTCGTTATCAACTCATCACAAAATTTCATCTTATCCATGAATATTCCCGTGATTTTGTCAATAGATTCACCCTTGTGTCGAAGCTGCATGAATTCTTCCTTGATCTTGTTAATGACTGCCTTGGGACTGTGATGTTTAAGAAACGGCGTCTTAAACTCATCCCATGTCATAGCCTTAGCCGCTTCGCTTCCAATTTCCTTTTTCTTGTTATCCCACCAGTCTTTCGCTTGACCCCTTAACTGACCCGTGCCATAGGCTACGTAGTCATCCGGATCACAATGAGTCCTTTCGAACACCCCATCCATATCACTTAACCATCGCTGACATATGATCGGGTCAACCTCCCCATTGTAAATGGGCGGTTTACACGCCATGAACTCTTTATAAGAACAAGATTTTCGTCCTTCCGACTTCCCTTTTGCTAAATTGGTATTATCCTCCAATTTCTTGATTCTTTCTTCCACCATTGATAATACCGTGGTTTGGATTTTGTCGATGAAACCCGACAAACTGTTTTCGATTGCTTTTCCTACCTCTTCAGCAATCACTTCTCTCGTTTGCTCGGTGACTCTTGGCACCGCATCATCATTGCCTTTATCCGTCATCTTTAACTGAAATGTTTACATTAAGCGTTAACATTCCATTTATGACGTATGATTTATTCACTTCGGTTTGTTCAAGTTCATAACTTGTTTTCACCGTTCTTATTTAATGCACTTTCCGGGTTTGAGTGTGTTAACACGCTCTTCCCATGCATTTCCATTCATTACTTCCCTTTTTATACTTAGTAACTCTACTTTAGAACTATTTACTCTTACCGGATGTTTGATCAAGCTTGAACCGAACACTTGTTAACAACCTTGGGCTCTGATTACCAACTTGTAACACCCTAAATAATTTGACCGAATTTAACTAATAATTACATGAAACTTTAATAAAATCAGAGTTTACAAAAAGAAAAGCATTTCGTGTTTAAATCATACACACTTGAGATAGTACCAACACATCCCAAGATAAT
>JARYGA010011601.1:0-61840 GCA_030545235.1 Helianthus tuberosus | reverse complement strand
ATACGCATTCACTGACCCAAAGAGAGTGACTAAGTCACATATACCAGCTGTTAATGCTCCAGTTAAAATAGGTGTCCCACAAGGACAACCACATGTTGGTAATGAGTCTAATGCACGCCTAAAACGTGGTAGACCAATCGGTTCCAAAGATAAAAATCCTCGAAAGAAAAAGGGAGCAAAAAATGTAGATGGAAGTCGAGGTAACAATAACGCAAGAAAAGGAGTCTCAAGAAGTGACACTAGACATGATGGTTCTAGAAGAACCTTAGGTACCTGAAAATGAAGAGATCTCAATTAATTATATCATGTCTAGAAATGTATGGAACCGAAGCGAAATCTACGTCGATGATAGTTTTTCATATAATGTAGCGCTACAAGTAATGGAAAACAATGAGGATCAAGAACCAAAATCAGTTGAGGAATGTAAACAAATAAATGATTGGCCAAAATGGAAAGACGCGATAGAGGCAGAATTGAATTCCCTAAATAAACGAGAAGTTTTTGGACCTGTGGCCCACACACCTGAAGGTGTAAAGCCTGTTGGATATAGATGGGTTTTTGTGCGAAAACGTAATGAGAAAAATGAAATTGTACGATACAAGGCAAGATTAGTAGCACAAGGATTTTCGCAAAGACCTGGAATTGATTATGAGGAGACATATTCTCCAGTGGTGGATGCGACAACTTTTCATTATCTTATTAGTCTGGTAATACAAGAAGGGATTGATTTACGTCTAATGGATGTTGTGACAGCCTACCTCTATGGCTCACTTGATACTGATATTTACATGAAACTTCCTGAAGGATTCAAATTGCCAAACTCATGTAAATCTAGTTCTCGAGAGCATCTTTCAATCAAGCTAAACAAATCATTATACGGGATAAAACAATCTGGGCGTATGTGGTATAATCGCCTTAGTGAGTATTTGTCGAAAGAAGGCTATAAAAATGATTCTGTATGCCCGTGTATTTTTATAAAAAGGTCAGGATCTGAATACGTTATAATTGCCGTATATGTTGATGACATGAATATAATTGGAACTCCAGGGGAGCTTCAAAAGACAGTTGAATACTTGAAAAGAGAATTTGGAATGAAAGACCTTGGGAAGACAAAGTTTTATCTTGGATTACAAATTGAACACCTTTAGGGTGGAATCCTTGTGCATCAAGAAACTTACATAGAGAAACTACTAAAAAGATTTTATATGGAAAAATCACATCCATTGAGTACCACAATGGTTGTAAGGCCACTTGATGTGGAAAAAGACCCATTCCGACCTCCTAAAGATGGAGAGGAAATCCTTGGTCCATAAGTATCATATATAAGTGCAATTGGTGCACTAATGTTTCTTGCTAGCCATACACGACCTGATATATCATTTTCTTTAAATTTATTGGCAAGATATAGTTCATGCCCAACAAAGAGGCATTGGAATGGGGTAAAACAAATATTTAGATACCTTCAAGGTACAAAAGATATGGTATGTATTTTACAAATCAATCGAAAACAGGTTTGGTTGGTTTTGCAGAAGCAGGGTATTTGTCTGATCCTCACACTGGGCGATCTCAAACTGGACATTTATTTACAAGTGGAGGTACTACAATTTCATGGCGTTCGGTAAAGCAAACAATCACAGCCACCTCATCTAATCATGCAGAAATATTGGCGATACATGAAGCTAGTCGAGAATGCATTTGGTTAAGGACTGTAATACAACACATTCGTGGATCTTGTGGTATTTCTTCGGGAGATGAGGGACCGACAATCTTACATGAAGATAACGCAGCATGCATTGCTCAACTAAAGGAAGGATACATCAAAGGTGATAGAACAAAGCACATTTTGCCAAAGTTCTTTTTTACACATGATCTACAAAAGAATGGAGATATTATTGTCCAACAAATTCGTTCTAGCGAAAATTTAGCAAACTTGTTCACTAAATCATTGCCGACCTCAACATTCAAGAAGTTAGTTCATGGGATCGGGATGCGTCGACTCAAGGAGCTTAAGTGATCATCATCAGGGGGAGATAATACGCGCTGCACTCTTTTTCCCTTAGTCAAGGTTTTGTCCCATTTGGTTTTCCTGACAAGGTTTTTAATAAGGCAGCATTAAGCGTATGGAATTGATAATCAAGGGGGAGTGTTATAAATAATTAATGATATTATGATTATCAATTCCTAATATAGTCCAACTTGTTCTCCAAGCCTTTTCCCCTTATAAATACTCAATGTATTCTAATGTAAAAGATGCACCATTAATATTAAACATATCTTTCTCTCCCAATTATCTCTTCTCATCTTCTTGCTATTAGGCTTGTTCATAACAGTTTTGATATATTTAGTTTTGTTGAACTATTCTTTCTGTATATTTAGTTTTTTAGAGATATATTTAGTTTTTTTTAACGATTCTTTTTATATATTTAGTTTTTTAGAGGTTGGTTAACGTACATATTTCTTAACGTACGATGCGTACGAGATAGAAAAGCTGAATTTTAAAATGCTAACGTACAAAATTAAAACCACTTGGACCCTGTTTTAAAAAGGTTTGAGTTTTGAATTAATGTGATAAAAATGACCAAACTTTAAGGACCATTTTGACAGTTTACTCAATTTGATTTACATATAAAAGTATATTTTGTAAACATAGTTTTGATATATTTCGTTTTTTAAACAATTCTTTCTATATATTTAGTTTTTTGGAGATCTATTTGGTGTTTTTATAAACGATTCTTTCTATATATTTAGTTTTTAGAGGTTGGTTATCGTACAATATTCCTTAACGTACGATGCATATGAGATGAAATTACACACGTTATAGAACTCAAAACCCTTATCATGCATGTTGATAAATTATAATCATGTATGAATGGGCAATGTAACGCCCATTTAGGTTTAATCTTAAAAAAAAAACGACGCCACGGAAAAAGAGCCTTAAAATTTCTTTCTTTACCAGACACATTACTTACGTGAAGGCTCAAATACAAAATATCCAACATTTACTAGAAGGGATTTACAACATTCACATTGAATTAATGCTTCAAAGTAATACATAATTCAAACTATGTGACCGCTCTTCCCATACAATCCTTGCTCTTTGACTCGATCTACGCCCGCTTATCTTCGATAGTGGTAGAAGAAATCCGTGTGGTACCTGTGGACATTACATACAACTTAACCATTAGTCATTGACAACATTATATAACATTATTCTCATATAATTAATAATTGTATAACATTCGACAGTATAAACTTTGATTAATTCGACTATCCTTTCGAATTCTCTTGTTCCGAGTTCGGCTTCAATTCCACAAGAATCCGACGTTCTCATTACTGCATTACATTCCAATCTCAAGCACATTGTTAGTAACGTCAATACTCAAACGTATTGAAACCATGTATACATGCATACCTGCCCCATTCTTTCATGGGCGATAAATCCTGCTTCGTACATACGTACATTCACACGTCTAATCATACGTACATACATACCTACATACATACACATATAACTGCATACATACATACCTACTTACATACATACTTACTTACTACCTACATATCTACTTACCTACATCCATACCTACATGCTTACATAATTATGTTTAAGCATATTTACTTACATCCAAATCTTAATTAAATTATTCGCATTCACTTATCATACTCATACATTAATTACATGGTGCTTAGTGCCACACCCCAACCGATGGCGGAAACATCAGGGTGAGGCACTGAGCGAAACTGATTGTCCAAGAGATTCCATAACAACTACGATTACCAATTATTTAAGAATTACGTCCCATACCATAACATAAAAAGTAATACATTTATTACAGACAAGTTGTTCTCAAATAGAAATAGAAAACTGTTCCGACAACTCATAAATTAATTGTTTCGTTTCTAGACTCCCCTAGCTTGATTCCACAAAAGCTAGCATAGCACAGCATCCTAAACGCCTGTCACATATGTTAAAATAGAGGTCAATACACATAGTGTAAAGTTGAGCACACAAGTTTAGATATAGTAGATTAGCGAAATCAGTTTACGCATAACCAGCATGTAACATGTTGAAAGGTGAAGCTAGCAGGTTATCGACAATGAAATATGCACAGACATGACTACGAGTTGTAGAATGCGCACCACATATCACCACAGTGACACGTGAAGTAAAACCCTTAACAACCCCTGTCCACGACAGGTGCTGAGTCCAAACTATAGTACTATCATTGCTAAGGTGTCGGCAACAATCACTGTGTAAACATAACACACAAGCATTCATCGAGTAACACGTATAACATGCGTTATCGGTCAGCGTATAAAAGTGTTTGCGTTGTGTGTCGATTGTGATTTGAAATAAGTAACGTATGTAACACCCAAAAGTGTGTAAAGCAAAGAGGGTACGAGTATACTCACAGATCGTGTTAAATGAATAACACAGTCTTGGATTAAAGGGAGTGCTGGAAAGTTAGCCTGATTACAGAACGATAACATAAGCGATGAACAGAGCGTTAAACGGTGTCGAGTGAGTACTGAGTGACGAAGGGTCATCCGATTGGATGACAATCCGGACGGATGGTCATCCGGTCGGATGGTCATTCGTTTGGGATGGATGTGTTTGTGTATGATGTGACTTTGAAGTTTACGTTTTAGCATTTTAAAAACAGAGAAGTATCTCTACCTTTCAGGTCGTCCGGTCGAATGGTCATCCAGACGGATGGTCGTTCGATCGGATGGCAATCCATTCCAAGGGAGATAATTCCAAAGTCTAAGTCTCCTGATAGAATAGTCATTTGATCGGATTGTCATCTGATCGGGTGACTATTCGTTGGAAACTATTATCTTTTGAAGTTTTGAAATTTTGTTTAAGTGTTGAGAACCACAAGTCGTCCGATCGGATTGTCGTTCGATCGGATGGCTATCCGATCAGACAACAATCCGTTTGGTAACCTGTTCATTTTGAAATCTTGTAAAATTGCTAAGTTTAGAAAGTTTTGCGTTTGAAATGAGACGGTATGACTACGTGTTAAACAACGGAAACCCCACCAAGTCTAGTGTCATCCGATCGGGTGGGGATCACCCCGTCCGATCGGTTAACTGTTCTTGAAGGTTGTTCATGTTCAGCCCGTGAATCGGTTGTCTCTTTGATAGGAATCAATTCTCAAACCGGCACTTCACTGGAGAATGAGTAGAAGGCCTGAGAGAGGTCAGATCCTATCGGTTTTTGAATAAAAAGTTAAGAACATTGAAGAAAAGTGGAAATCAGTTGGAAAATGTTTAGATTATGACGAAATCAGTGTTTAAACATGTTGAAATCTCTTAGATCTGAGTTGTTCTTGGTGGAATGAGGTCACACTTTGAAGTTCATGAGAACCCATGATGACATCATCCTAGAACAGCCTAAATCCACCGATCTCATGGTGAAAAGTTAAGATTTGATGGTGAGAAGGATGGAAAAGTGTGTGTAGATGATAGAAGTACAAGATTTGAGATGAAAACTTAGAGCATTCACATCCAATCCATCAAATTATACATACATTGCACTAAAAAACAACTCATATATCAATATATTTCCACTAAAAACAAATAATTTTTCTCTCTCCTTTCAATTAAATAATATTATCATTACATTTTTCTCTCACTTCCACTTTCAAAATATATTAAAAAATTATAACGGGTGAACAGTGTTCCCCCAAATATACAGATGAACAGTAACATTTTCTCTCTCCTCTACTCACAACCACTTTTTATACCCTTTATAATATAAAAACCCCTCCTCACATAATTTGATGGTTAGGATGTGAATGCTCTTACAAGAATCGCGAGGAATCGAGAGAAAATAGGCTAAGAGCGTGCTGGTCGAACAAGAGTTGTCACATCACATGAACAGTGATGTGACAAGTGATACTTATAGGTGAAAGGAGAGTGAGGCGGTGTAAGTGTGCAATCAGAGGGCCTTCCGATCGGATGGCCATCCGATCGGATGGTTCGAGTGAGTTAGGTTTCGACTTTTCAATTCGTGCGTTGAGCGTTGCGATGCGTTTAAGCGAGTGTCGAATAAGCGATGCGATAGTTCTAAATAATAGTTACACAAATAACATTACTAACATACAACAACTTAAATAAACTTGCGTTTCCAGTTCGCGATGAGATTGCGTTGTGATAGCGTTGTGATTGCGTTTTCGATTAACACCTCAAACATATAATAAACATGCACAAGTAACATATAATAGCACACACACGTAAAACAATATCCAGAACATGCGATTCAAGTTGCGATGCGATAGCGATAAGATTGCGTTAAGTAGATTGGCGATTAAACTGCGATTATTGCATTTACTCCACATAATACAACTAAAGTCACACAAATTAATAGTATCGATTAACAAGTCAATGAGTACAATCAATAATTAAGCAAGGAATGACAGATCGAATTTAGCAATCTTTTCTTCCTTTGACTTTGACTTTGACTTCAAAACGCGGGTTGTTACAGCCTCGCCTACTTTAGGGAATTTCGTCCTGAAATTAGGATGCAGACGTTACAAATAGCTGTGGATACTTAGCCTTCATGTTACTTTCTGTTAGGATCGGAGGCTCTCATGATAGTGTTTGTTTGTTTGAAATGAATGATCAATGAATATAAAAACATGTTAGGTGCAGCGGAAATGAAAAACAAACTTTGTAAACACAATCAAAGGAGAAAATAGTTTGATAAACAATTGCTTCACATAGAGTCAAAAGATTACAAATCAAAGCAAAAGATTACAGTCATGCTTACAAACTATACTCCCCCTCAGCCTGATGCCCCAAGGTTGGTTGCACACAAGATGAAAGGATTAGACATGAGGAGAAGAACCCACTCAGTCAATCAAATGTAACAGTACAGAGCACTGTTACCTTTATAGGCAAACCAAACCACTGAGGAATCTCAGCTGACGTCACCATGAAAGCGACGTCTAACAGCCTAACAACCTGTATCAACTGTCCTTACACAAACACTGCTAACCTAACCACTGACTATACATAAAACAGACAATTTACTAAACAACTGCTCTCCCTTTATGTCAGTGCTTTCCTCAAGGTTGATCAGTCCTTGACTGGGCAGTGCTTTATCATCAGTAGATAGGACCAGCAGTGTTAGATACTTCAGGGTTTTCATCAGCAGTTGAAAGGACAGCAGCAGTTGAATATGATCAGCAGATAGAGACCATCAGTTGTTATAAATCACTTTCAAGGGGAGAGCAAAGTGTAAACCGCTGCTTATTGTGAATCCACTGTTGTGACCTGGTTTTGGCTTTACATTATCTGTTCCTCTGGTAGGGTTCAATCCCAACAATCTCCCCCTGGAACAGATAATGCCAAAACCTGTCATTATTCTGGATCTTTATTCCTCATCAGAAGTTCCCTTACATGTCTTTTAAATTCTTCTTCAAATTCCTTGGAACTTGTGTCATCTTCATCCCTGCACAGTGTAAGCTCAAGGAGATCTAGTTGATCTTCAACACCCAGGCCTAGTGCTTGATTCCTTGATATATGCCTCACTTCTCCATTGGTTCTGACCAAGGTCAATACGTGGGTCTTTTGATCAGACATCCACTTTAGTATTTTTAAACCAAATGGGTTTCTTGGGAGAGATTTATTTCCTGATGAGCTGGATGTATTTGGCCTTGAGAAAAACTGTAAAGCAGTATCTTGAACTTCAGACATTCTTTTAAAAGCTTCTTCTATGACTTTGTTTGCTGCAGCTATATCTTCTGCAACTTCTTTGTCAAGCAGCTCTTGTTTCTGTTGTTGATCAAGCTCACTGTCTGTGATATCTGCTGATGATTGTTTGCTTACTACTTTGACCCTTTTGGTAAGATCTTGTAGTTTTGCTAAGTTTTCTTTATCTGAAGCCAATTTCTTGGTAGCTTCTTCAATCAGATCATCTTCTTTAAGCCTTTCTTTTTCACCAGTCAGCATTTCCTTCCTTTCTTTTCTCAACCTTGTAACAAAGGCTTCTGCTGTGCTGATCTGTGTTTCAAAGGTCTTGACCTGTTCCTTTAGCTTTTTGTAGTCAGACTTTTTAGGAGTGTCCCTCCTTTTCCTAAGTCTTTCATAAGCTTCGTCTGTTTGCTGCTTGGTCCATTTTGCTATGGCACTTGCAGAATCCACTCTTGCATCTACCAACTCCTGCTTCTTTCTCTTGTATTCAGAAATAAGATCAGCTATGAGCTTCTTGTATTTATTCCAATTTGGAGCTGTCTTCTTCTTTCTTGGATCATTGTTAACCTTTTCAATTCTTTTTGCCTCATGCTTTAATGCAATTATTGGCCAATCTTTGAAATCTGTTTCTTCAGCAGGATAGAACTTCTCTTTCATTATGTATGCAAGATATTCCTTCCTCAATTCATTTCGTTGATCTGCTTCAGGAGATATGCTTGACATTTCCTTGTTCAAATCACTTGCATATTCCTTTATTTGTTTAACCTTGTTGAGCAGGAATTCTCTTCTTTTCAAAATAGCTTCATTGCCTTGATTCTTGCATTCAATTTTGGCTCTTATCCTTGCTTGTCTTACTTTCATTTCAAGATATTCATTCATGTCTTCTGGAATTATGAAACCTATGAGAGAAGGAAATTTCCTTTTTGAAGGATCATCTTCAGTGTAAAATTGTTTCATCTCATTTTTCACAGCTTCTAATTCCAATGGATTCTTAGCAGCAACAGGATCATACTTTTCATCAGTGTCCTGAGTTGTTTCTCTTTTTCGTTTGTAAAGCTTAGGAGGTTGTGATGCAAGACTGGTGGGAACAGTGGAAGATGACTGACTAACAGCTATTGAAACAACTGGTGTCTCAACATCTGTTGTCATTACAACTGCTGATATGTCAGCAGTTGTCTTCTGCTTTTGAGCAGGGGATGGAAGTGGTGATGTTGGTGGTAATGGTGGTGAATCATCATCTGATATGAGATTTCTTCTCCTTTTTAATGAAGAAGGAGGAGCAGATGAAGTTTTGGGTGGATCAGTGGTGGTAGGTTGGATAGCAGTGGTTTGTGGTAGTGATTGACTGGTTTCAATCACTGTTGTCATTACAACAGATGTTGTAACATCTGTTGTCTTCTGTTTTAAGACAGGAGGCAGTGGTGATGGTGTGATTGTAGATGATGGTGGTAGAGCAGTAGTTGTGGTGGTGTGTGGTAGAGTGGTGTGTGTTAAAAGTGTGTGTGTTGATGACATGGCAGCTGTTTGGCTACTGACAACAGTTTTTGTAACTGCTGCTGCAGCAGTTTTTGTAACTGCTACTGTATCAGCTGTTTGGCTAACAGGTTTTGAGACCTGCTTTTCTTTTTCCTTTTCAGGCTCAACATGAAGGCCATGCTCTATTCCCTTCGTATTCAGTTTTCTCAACAGCTTGATATTCTCCCCCTTTTTGGCATTATCTGAAGGGGGGTTATCAAGGAATGATATGGAAGAAGGAGCTTTGCCAGAGACACTTTGAATGCTTGCTTTTATAGCCTTGAGATCTGCTTGAGTGTCTTTAAATCTTGATTCAACCATGTTGGTCAGCATTTGTACTTGAATGGCATGCTTTTTGTCAGCCATCAGTTGCTGTGCTTCAAGCATTGGTTGAAAAATATTCCAAAGCTCATTTTCAGCAAATGCATGTTGTGCAGGTGCTTGAGCAGGAATAGCAGTTGCTTGTGTTTTCTGAGCTTTTAAAATCTCTTGCACCATCTCCTTTATTTCAGCAACTGATTCTTCAAGTTTGTCAACTCTGCCCGTCAATTCCTGATATTTTGAATCATCACCTACTTTAGTAGGATCATCTGAATCCCCACTAGCAGTGGTTATATCAATGTGTGTCTTAGGAACAGAGTCCCAAAAATCACCCATTGATGCCCCTTGTTCTCGGTACTGGGGACTTCTTTCTTCAGCACTTGATAAACCTTTGATGTTACTAGTGGTCAAAATAGGCTCACTAGTGGTTAACATTGGTGCTATTGAAGAAATTGCCTTCAAGGGAGTCTGATTTATGAAACAACTGGCCAACTGGAGACCTGTTGATCCACCAGTTGTAGTTGCTGCTCCACTTGAACTACCACCCAGAGTTACTTGTAACTCAGGGGGTGTAACCTCCTCAATTGTTGCTGGGATAGCAGGAGTAGTAGCATCAGACCCAGTCACCTGTGGGGGTATACTCTCAGTGACAGGTGATAGAGAGGAACTGGTTTGTGTCTGAGCTATAGCAGCTGCATGCAACAAAGGTAGCATGGATTGTGGCATTATTATTGGTGAGGGTATGGGGGTTGAAAGCGACATGTCCTTGGGATCAGGACTGAGGAAGATGGATCCTAGTGGATTCAGAGCTTCATATTGTGGTGTCCCTGTGCTTACAACCTGATCCTTTTGTGAGGATGCAGGAGGAGTTTTAGGCATGGGTTGAGATCTTTCTTCCAACTGCTGTGAGGAAGTAGCAGCAGTGGTTTGTGGTGACTTTTGTGTTGTCACAGGCATTTCCTCTGGGATCTCATCTTCCAGAGTTGCCTTTGTTTTGGGTTTGGTGGGTTTTCTGGATGTTTTCTTTTTGGTCTTTTTGGTTATGTCAGGTGTGGGTTTCAAAGCAGTGGTTGTGCTGCTATGATCACCTGGAGCAGTGGGCTCAGCAGCTGATACCTGAGGAGCAGTTGTAACCACTAAAATCTGCTCAGGTACCCCTGCTTTTGTTTTTATTGGTGCCATCATCCTTGAAAATGTTTCTTTTGTTAAGCTTTTTATTTGACAATGAACACCTTGTTTTAGCAAATTTAAACTTTCCTTTTCAAATTTTTGTTCAAAATAGTAACTCAAAAATCTTGGAAAAAGTAAAAATGCTTTACTTTCAACGTTTTTCACCATGTCATTGAAAATCTCCTGGGAGTAGTTGTAGTCCTTACTATTCAAAATAGCGTAACCCAGGCATTGAATTTTCAATGGTATTTCGTTAAAAGATGTTGTTTTATTTGAAGCACACATCAGAAGTGTGTGAAATAAAAATCTTGGAGCAGAAGGAAAATAACCCTTTTGTAAGGTATCAACCTTTGATTGTTCCGCATACCCCCTGTTTACGAAATCAGTTTTCATCTCGGCTTTCTCAAAAGAGAGTTTACCTTTCTGATCGTTGAGATTAAAGACTTCGGAGATCGACTGTGGGGTTATTTGAACTGCTTTACCCTGTATTAAGGAGTTAATGGCTATGACTTTTCCGTCTTGTTTTTCAAGCGACGCCTTTTTCCAAAACTCTCTCTGGGTTTGCAGATAGATGGGAGCATTTGCTGTCAACAAAGTTTTGTACTTTGATGCAGATAATGTATCAATGATGGTGTCAAAGGTGTGATTATCAGTAGGTTTTGTGAATAAACCCAGATAATTGTGAGATTGTTTGAACGGTATTTCGATGGGTTCTTCGGCCGTTTGAGCGACCTCTTTGGAAGGTGATGGTGAATTAGATTTTGATTTTGATTTTGTCATTGTTGCGGAGAAGAACGAAGAAGGATTTTGGAGATTTTGAGAAGAAGAGTTGGAAACTGCTATGAGAAGAGAATTTTGGAATTCAATTCGACAGTGTAAAACCCTGTTTGGGGTTTAGGGCAGGGTTTTATTTGAAAAAAAATTGATCGCTGATGTGGCAGCGGTTATTAAGATCTGAGGGCTAAAAACTGACCACGTGTCAAACACTGATGAGACGGATGAAGTATGTAAAACAGTTGTTTTAATAGCCACTGACGTATTAAGCATCAGAGGTTACAACGGTAAAAATATGGGCAGTGGATGATTTTTACTATCAGTGGATAGCATATCAGTGAATAAGACACTGATTTTGAGCATCAGTGCTTTTCAAGAAAAATGAGGGATCAGTGGTTAACTTTCAGCAGTGGACAGTGTTTAGAGATCAGACATTTGAACAAAACAGTGGTTAGGGTAAATAGTACAACTCTGAAGGACAGGTGTTTCAGCAACAGTTTTGAAGATTTTCATTCAAGGTTTTGCCACATGTCAATTTGAAAGACAATGGTTTAGTACCCCAGATGATGGAATCTTTTTACTAAGGCAACTCATTTTCGTTTAATATTCAATTAACACATGAGTACCTTAATAATTTAAGCACAATTTGCAATCAACCTTTGATAAAAATTTAGGAGCAAACCTGAGTAAGACATGATCATGACATATGTACCATTTCCTTTTGACCCATTTATGAGAACACTAATACCATCAAAAATAAGGTATTACATTCTGACAGGAGCTGAAATTGTTGCCAACAAATAAACGAGCAACAATTCCAAATATATTATTCTTAACAAAAAAAATGAATAATATATCCTGGTTATTTGAAAAATCCTTTGACCAATAAAAAAATAGTTAAAGGATTTTCTGAGAAGATTTTCAAAAGGATCTGGTATAATTTCAATAGAGCATATAATCATATCTTTCACAAGTTTTTGAAAATGATCAGTGGTTTGTCAACAGTGGTAGTAAACTTTTGGATACATTTTGACCGCTGTTTGGAACCATTTTCTTTGTCAGTTGATTGCAAACCTGAGGACACATGGAGAAAATTTTTGAACATTTGTCTAGACCTCTTTGGAGTTCATTTACTGGAATCAAAACCTTTTCCTGAACAGATGAATGAACATAGTTGCTTAATGACCATTATTACCCTAAACTTTGACTCATAAGTGTTTTATGCTTATACTCTTTTCTTTTGACTTCAAAAGTTTTGAGATAAACACACTTCTGAGTTTTTGTGAATATTAGTCCAAAATCATTTTGCAGTAATGTTTTGAGAGACTTGGTCATGTTTTTACACGTTTTTCATCCAATCTCACATTACATATGATGCGGACTATGTTGACCCCTGTTTTCTTAATGTATTTGAACATAGTTGATTTCGTCCTTTTTAGGAACTCAACCTGTTTTCAACACATAAGATCTAAATAACTAAAGTTTTAATTTCCCTCTTTTTGTGTTAACAAAACAACAATGCTTTTATGAACATAGGCTTTGTTATTCTGAGGTTTGTACTTTAGTATTTAATGAAAACATCACATATTCCACATCAATCAGTTTAAATCAATTTAGAAAATAGAAATAATCTCATGGTTTAACAGATATTGCTTTCAGATCTAGAAACCATGAGTGTCTTGTGCATGAATTTACTTGTTGTGTGAAATTTGTGTGTCATATGACATCTTGGTTGATTTACAGATTTTTGAATAACCATTTTGAACATGATTTACTCGGTACTCTGTTTTTCAACTAAATACAACCAACCATAGTATCAACGAATTTTGAGCCGAACGGTTATGTCAAATTGATTGTTAGATCGAATTTGACTGTCCAGGCTCTGATACCAATTGTTAGGATCGGAGGCTCTCATGATAGTGTTTGTTTGTTTGAAATGAATGATCAATGAATATAAAAACATGTTAGGTGCAGCGGAAATGAAAAACAAACTTTGTAAACACAATCAAAGGAGAAAATAGTTTGATAAACAATTGCTTCACATAGAGTCAAAAGATTACAAATCAAAGCAAAAGATTACAGTCATGCTTACAAACTATACTCCCCCTCAGCCTGATGCCCCAAGGTTGGTTGCACACAAGATGAAAGGATTAGACATGAGGAGAAGAACCCACTCAGTCAATCAAATGTAACAGTACAGAGCACTGTTACCTTTATAGGCAAACCAAACCACTGAGGAATCTCAGCTGACGTCACCATGAAAGCGACGTCTAACAGCCTAACAACCTGTATCAACTGTCCTTACACAAACACTGCTAACCTAACCACTGACTATACATAAAACAGACAATTTACTAAACAACTGCTCTCCCTTTATGTCAGTGCTTTCCTCAAGGTTGATCAGTCCTTGACTGGGCAGTGCTTTATCATCAGTAG
Source organism: Helianthus tuberosus (assembly GCA_030545235.1). Classification (NCBI taxonomy): domain Eukaryota; kingdom Viridiplantae; phylum Streptophyta; class Magnoliopsida; order Asterales; family Asteraceae; genus Helianthus; species Helianthus tuberosus. Next base: position 47,923 of record JARYGA010011601.1, on the reverse strand, counting down.
ATAGGACCAGCAGTGTTAGATACTTCAGGGTTTTCATCAGCAGTTGAAAGGACAGCAGCAGTTGAATATGATCAGCAGATAGAGACCATCAGTTGTTATAAATCACTTTCAAGGGGAGAGCAAAGTGTAAACCGCTGCTTATTGTGAATCCACTGTTGTGACCTGGTTTTGGCTTTACATTATCTGTTCCTCTGGTAGGGTTCAATACCAACACTTTCGAGTTCCCAGGTGAACTCGGCGCCGCGTTTGCCTTCCCAGCGAACCTTCACTATGGGAATGCGTGAGCGTCTGAACTTCTTGGTTTCTCGATCCATGATCTCGACAGGATTTTCCACGAAGTGTAATGTTTCGTCCACTTGTAGATCCTCAAGTGGTAGGTGTAAATTCTGCTCAGCAAGACACTTTTTGAGGTTCGAGACATGGAAAGACGGGTGGACGTTGCTGAGTTCCTCCGGTAGTTTGAGTCTGTAGGCCACCTTGCCAATCCTTTCCAGAATTTTATAGGGTCCAACATATCGAGGCGCGAGTTTCCCTTTCTTGCCGAATCTGATCACCCCCTTCCATGGTGAAACCTTTAGGAGTACGTGATCGCCAACGTCAAATTCAAGGGGCTTGCGGCGTCTATCGGCGTAACTTTTCTGACGACTCCGAGCTTTTAGCAGATTGTCTTGAATTTGGAGGATTTTGTCAGTTGTTTCTTGCAGCAGCTCAGGACCGGTAATTTACGCATATCCGATCTCGTGCCATACAATAGGCGATCAACATTTTCTTCCATACAATGCCTCAAATGGTACCATTTGAATGCTAGAATGATAACTGTTATTGTACGAGAATTTGACCAAAGGTAAGTACGCATCCCAATTACCACAGAAATCTATGACACATGAGCGAAGCATGTCTTCAAGGGTACGAATCGTTCTTTCAGTCTGACCGTCAGTCTGGGGATGGAAAACGGTACTTAGATTGAGAGTAGTACCGAGAGCAGATTGAAACATTTCCCAAAGACGTGAGGTAAACCGACCATCACGGTCAGAGATGATATCACGAGGTGTCCCGTGTCGACAGATGATTTCATCGGTGTAGATCCGTGCAAATCATTCTACCTTGAAGCCCTCTCGTATCGGCAGAAAATGAGCAGGTTTAGTAAGTCGGTCAACGATAACCCAGATGTTATCGTGACCTGAAGGTGTATGCGGAAGTTTCGTTATAAAGTCCGTGGCTATACTCTCCCATTTCCACATTGGGATCTCGGGTTGTATGAGTAAGCCAGAGGGTCTTTGTTGTTCGGCCTTGACTTTCGAACAAGTCAGGCACTTCGAAACATAGGTTGCGATATCCTTCTTCATTCCAGGCCACCAATACCGTAGACGAAGGTCATGGTACATCTTGTTGGCACCAGGATGAATGGAATATCGAGACTTGTGTGCTTCAGTCAACAATATATCTCAAAGGTTATTGCGACTTGGAATCCAAATGCGATCTAGATAGTAGTAGATACCGTTCGATTTGGTGAATTAGTGCGATTCAGCACCACACTTCTTCATTTCTTCTTGCAAGGTGTTCTCAAGGAAGCAGGCATGCTGAGCGTCACGAATCAAGGCTTCGAGGTCGTGCTGGGCACGAGTATTACGAACGCTATGCAAATAGCTTCGTCGACTTAGAGCATCGGCAACGACATTTGCTTTGCCAGGATGGTAAAAAATCTCACAGTCGTAATCGTTAAGAATTTCAACCCATCGGCGTTGGCGCATATTCAGTTCCTTTTGGTTCAAGATGTGCTACAGGCTCTTATGGTTAGTGAAGACCGTACACTTAGTACCGTAAAGGTAGTATCTTCAATGCAAAAACAACTACACTAAGCTCGAGATCGTGGGTTGTATAGTTCTTATCGTGGATCTTGAGCTGACGAAAGGCGTACGCGATAACCTTGTCTCGTTGCATGAGAACACAACCGAGACCAAGGTTTGAGGCATCACAATAGACTACGAAGTCATTGTTTCCGTCGGGTAATGCGAGAACAGGAGCATTGCAGAGCATATGCTTCAGAGTATGAAAGGCTTGCTCTTGTTCGGTTCCCCAAACAAAAGGCTTGTCTTTATGCATCAAAGAAGTAAGCGGAACGGAGAATTTAGAAAAGCCAGCGATGAATCGACGGTAATAGCCCGCCAATCCGAGGAATGAGCGAACATCGGATGGCGATTTTGGTGTAATCCAACTCTTAACAGCTTCGATCTTCGCGGGGTCGATGTGTATACCTTGATTATTAACGATGTGATCGAGGAATTGACCCTCCTCTAGCCAGAATTCACACTTGGAGAACTTGGCATAGATTCGATTCCCTTGGAGTAATTCGAGAACCAAATGTAGATGTTGCGTATGTTCGACTTTTGACTTCGAATAGATCAGGATATCATCGGTGAACACGATGACGAAGCGGTCAAGAAATGGTTTGCACACGCGATTCATTAAATCCATGAAAACCACGGGTGCATTGTTTAAACCAAAGGGCATTACAATGAATTCATAATGGCCATATCGGGTGCGGAAAGCGGTTTTTGGTATATCTTCCTCCTGGATTCGTAACTGGTGATAGCCTGAGCGTAAATCAATCTCTGAGAAACACGTAGCACCTTGTAATTGATCAAACAAATCATTGATTCGGGGCAGGGGATAGCGATTCTTGATAGTCAGCTTATTCAATTCCCTATAATCGATGCACATCCAGAACGACCCGTCCTTCTTTTTGACGAAAAGAACGGGTGCGCCCCAAGTAGACGTGCTAGGGCGAATGAAGCCTTTTCAAGCAATTCCTGGAGTTGACTCGAGAGTTCGCGCATTTCAGACGGAGCGAGACGATAGGGAGCTTTAGCAATAGGATTTGCTCCAGGAATGAGGTCAATATGAAAATCAATATTACATCTCGGGGGTAAACCAGGTAAATCATCAGGAAACACAGCAGGAAAATCACGAAGCACAGACACTTTATCCATTGCCTTCTTTTCCTTTTCCTCCGCTACTATGATGTGTGCCAAGAAAGCTTTGTATTCCTTGTGGAGATACTTGCTCGCTTGGATGCACGACATAAGCTTGAGATTCTTCGATGCGACTTCGCCATAAACACAGAGATGATCACCATTAGCGAGCGAGAAACGAATCATTTTGTCAAAGCAAACGACTTCAGCACGGTTTTCGTGAAGAAAATCCATGCCTACTATGATATCGAAACTACCAAGCTGCATCGGGATAAGATCGATAGGGAAGACGTGATTGTTGAGTTCAAGAGTACAATCACGTAGAACATAACGAACGGTGACGGTTCTTCCAGTTGCCACTTCTACGTCGAATGTCAAAGGGAGATTAGCGCGCTTACGATATAGGAGCTTTTCAAATTCTAACGACACGAAACAGTTATCGGCTCCAGTATCAAATAAACTCGAAGCATATATACCATTGAAGAGGAACATACCATTAACCACGTTGTTATCTGCTTGAGCCTAGCGGGCGTTGATGTTGAATGCACGTCCACAGGCTGCTGGCTGCTGCTGCTGTTGATGTTGTTGCGGCTGCTGCTGTGGATCTTGCTTCACCACTCTGTTTGGGCAGACATTTGCAAAGTGGTTAGGATCGCCAGATGCAAAGCATGCTCTTGCGTGAGCAGGAGTTGCTTGTTGGCCCTAGGGAGCAGGAAGGAGAGCTGGTGGTGCGGGAGATTGAACTGGGGCTTGAGCTTGGCGAGGAACGGTACGACAATTGGTAGTAAAGTGGCCGTACAGGTTGCAGTGAACACAAAATTGACACGCGATCCCAACAGGATGATGATAAGTACAAGTAGGGCAGAGCGGGTGTGGACCAGTATATGCACGCTTGGCCGGCGGTGCATTGGTCACTGGTGCTGCTCCTTGGCGGTGCTGGGGTTGCGGTTGAGCAGGGACAGCTTGGAGCGGAGCGGCTGTGACAGCACAATTCTTGTTGTTGTTGTTGGTGTTCTTGCGTTTGCGGCGAGAAGACTTGGAGGCTTGCGGTGCGGCGGTTTCAGCGGTGGGAGAAGCGGTAGCTTGGTGGAGACTCTTGGTGGTAATCTTCAAATAACCAGCCAACACTCGCTTGTCATTAATCTCGGCAGTGAGTAGGTATGTCTCTTCAATGGTTGTTGTCTTCGCGGCTTGCACGAAGTCAGCAACACGATCCGGTAAAGCACGGATTTACTTCTTGATCGTCATATCAGGTGTTGCCACCTGGCTTGGACAAATGATACTTAGCTGTTTGAAGCGGGTAGTTAGACTGGCATTATCGCCACCATCCTGTTTGATGTTCCAGAACTCATTCTCCTGCTTCTGGAGCTCGTGGGGTGGGCAAAATTCCTTCATCATGAGTTCCTTCAACTTATCCCAAAAGCCCATAGGCTGCATCGTTCCCACGTCTATTCCTTTCGGCGGTCCACCAATCCACAGCCCTGGATTGGAAAACGCCAGTTACATTGACAGTATGTAGGTGATCGGGACATCCACTCTGGTGTAGCGTGACTTCAATTGAGTCTGTTCCTTTCGGCGGTGTCCGTCTTCGCCTGTGAAGTCCTTTGGGCCACATGCCTTAAACTGCTTGAAGCTGAAAGTACCCTTGGGAGAGTCAGTCCTTGATTCCTCAGAGGACTTGCTGGTATTCTCATTAAGCTCACTGACAATTTGTGAAATGACCTTAGCCATCTGTTTTGCGACTAGAGAAGCGATTAGCTTGTCAGCATGATTTATGCGAGCAACGCGGGAGGTATGCGATCCAAATGACGACATTATCTGCAATAGACATTGCCATAGGACTCGAACACTATATTACCGAATCTCACCTCACACGCACTACTACTAAATAAAGCTCAGGAACACATCGGCATATAACACATAGTCACACAATCACGTAGGCACATAATCCACATAGGCACATAAGCACATAAGCACGTAAACACCTAAGCACATAGCCCATCGCAACCATGCTTAACACTATATTTTGCACGTATTCACCTACATATATTGCACGTATTCACCTATTATTCAGGGTTCGTGAGGCGTGTTCGAGAGTAGCGATTGCGAGTAGCGAGTAACACAACGAGTAGCATAGCGCAAGCGAGTAACATAGCATGCGATTATTCACAGAGTAGCAACGATTTGTTAGTGTATTGAGATAGATGTGCAGTGCGAGTTGTGCGTGATGATCAAAGCGAACAGCAAAAAGCGTATAATTCACCAAAATCGAAACACATAAACATGTAAAACCACATAAATCACATAAAATCCCACATAAAAGCGATAAATCACAGAGTCAATGACGGCGATCTCAGAATCGAAACACATAAAATCAGCGATTACGGGCTCGAAATCGAAAATAGATTGTCTGGGTGTGAGACATCGACTACCCAAAGTGATTCGACCATTCTCAAGGACTTCGAGTACACGCTTTGGCTTAATAGACTGTGCTCTATCACCGGCATACGGTGAATGGCACGCATCCTTTCAGCTATTCACGCAACTAGGGTCACTGGAACCCATCGAGACTTTGGTGAGAGTTTTATAAAACCTAAAATAGCGAGTGCAACAAGTCATCAAGGTTTGGGTTTCACCCCAAACTTAGCGACTACGTTCCTGTTTGTGAGATAGAATCACGAGATAGAGAAGGAGAATTGTGTCGAAGTATGGATTTCACTCCTAGTTCAACGCAAATTCTCGTGTTTATAGTAAAAAGGCACGTCGAACAAGCGATCCAATTGAGAGTTTGCGGTTTTCACACCTAGTCTCGATCTAATCACTCGTCCATTTTTGGAAAATAATGTGCGGTGTGCCTGCCTTAGGAAAGGCAGAGTGATAGTGCTCGACCTTAGGAAAGGTCGATGGGGTGTAGTATGGTTGCGAGTCGATCGAATAACAGAAATAGGCTCGCGCGGAACCCCTTCTGGGTTCGCACAAGGCGGTCTGTCGGTACTTAGGCTATAGACTAGGCCTTTTCTAAGACATCTACCCGAACTAGGTCGAGTCTTGCCTAATTCCCTATAGTTATGGCTTTGATACCAATCTGTCACACCCCAACCGATGGCGGAAACATCAGGATGAGGCACTGAGCGAAACAGATTGTCCAAGAGATTCCATAACTACTACGATTACCAATTATTTAAGCATTAAGTCCCTTACCATAACATAAAAAGTAACACAGTTATTACAGACAAGTTGTTCTCAAAGACAAATAGAAAACTGTTCCGACAACTCATAAATTAATTGTTTCGTTTCTAGACTCCCCTAGCTTGATTCCACAAAAGCTAGCATAGCACAGCATCCTAAACGCCTGTCACATACTGTGACAACCCCCAAAATCCCATGTAATCCGTACAATTTATTAATGATAATTAAAGGGCTTGATGACTGTGCTGAATCATTTAACTGCTCTCTGATTACTGTGATATACTTACATGTGTTTGTTAACGTACTTGGCTTGTGCAGAAAACTTGACTAAATGGTCCTGAATATTTTCCTATGTGTTAGGAATTAATTGTGTTACAAAAATATATGTATAAGACGCTTTACGGTACAATTAAACACTTTAACGGAACATTATCCGACCGAACAACCGGACATTACCCGGGACACCAAATATTTGTCAAACACATTGTGTTATTATTTCTTGGCTAGTTATGGTCCCCGTTTACCATAACACCCGTTAAATATCAAGTAACTAGTATATGTAAGTTATACTTGACAATTAACTAACCTTTGCAATTTAGTTACAAAATTTACATCAAGCCCCCCCCCCCCCCCCCCCCCGCCCCCATACCCGAATTCGGTCACCACAAGGGACCCACAAATCACCAACAAATATTCATACCATACTCTCTAGATTCATTCCCTTATTTGATTAGATAGATTGCTTGCTTGTGGTGATTACCAAAATATATGAAGACATGTTATATGTATGGAATTCTAGATTCACCATCATTCCACCAAGATCTCACTCTCTCTCCTCAACTCTCTCCCTCTCTATTCGGTTCACCACAACCGAAATCACCATCCTCATTTCAACATCATCCTCTTCACATTTCAAGCTTCATTCAAACTTATAAGGTGAACCATGGAAGGTGCATCTTGAAGGACCATCAAAGGAGCTTGTTCTAGTCTTTTTCACCACCATTTTCTCATCACTTTGCATTAGATTCATCCCTAGCTATAAGCTAGTAGTAAGTCTCATTTTAACTTGTTTCATCTTGTTCAAAATTATGATTTGTAGTATGATGTGTTGTTTAAATCACTAAAAGAACAAAAGACTAGAAGATGTTAAACAAAATTAAAGAATATTAAAGTTACATAAAAGTTTACTTATGTATGAATTATGAAGCGGAATCTTGTCGGTTGAGGGTTGGTTAAATCATACTTGATGTTTGATTGTTGGTTTCTTGTTAAATCCATTGTTCGGACACTCGTTGATGCGATTTAGTAATGCTTAAACCACGAAACAGCATTCTGATGTACTTTTTCAGCCGCATTCAACAGGCCGTAAACAGACTTTAACAAATCGAAAAATGGAATTTCTGAAGCCTAAATTGGGTCTTTTCAAAAAACGAAGAAAATGGCGCTGGAATCGTATTTTTTTGAGGTCGTTTACTATTTTAAAAGTCTGTTTTCGTGACAGCAGCTAAGGCTGATTTTTACTGCAGTAAAATGGGCTGTACATTTTCGGTCGTAATTTGAAACCTGAATTGAACCAGCCCCTAAAATTCATACCATAGATAGTCACTGATGTATTTGTGACCCTCGAACTGGAATTTTGTCAAACGGACTTCCGAGGAATTTTAGACGAATTATCCCGTGAACTGCAATCAGAATGTAGTAAATCTGATTGCAGTCCGGTAAACGAATTTCTATAAATTACTGATAATGAACTGGACCCCAATATTTTTACACAATAATTTTTGGTTCATGTAAGACGTCCTGTAAAAATTTGGGAATTTTTGGAATAATTTAACTATTTTATTAAAATGTCCGAAAACAGCCGGTTTTGAATACAAATGCTGAAAAGACATAAGTTGTGACTCGCGTGTCTAAATGTCGAGTATGCTATCTGTGAATGATCTAACATGTTATATATGTTATGTGCATTATCGTATGTTTGATTTTGAGTGGGGAATGGATGGGAAGTATATATGGGCATAAACCGTTAAAGTGATGCATGTTATGTGATAGATACGTGTATGAACTTTGTGTTCTATTTGAAGTCACTAATAAACTAAGTGGTAATCGTACTAGGACGTGATTGACCGACCTTGACTGTTAGCTACTTTTGAGAGTCAAACCGAGCAACCGAGGTGAGTTCACACTCTTAAGGCATGGGATTCCCGGTGGGTTGGGAATAGGATTGAATAACTACTCGTACTATCATTACTATTAAACTACTTTTCACCGTCCTCGGATTGAAGGGCACGTACGTAAAGCCTACGTACACTCACACTCGCTACGGTCCTTGGATCAAGAAGGGCACGTACAAACACGACTAGTCGACACATGGGAAGCCCCCACTAATCTTCGCACACATGTTTGGGAAACCGCGATACGGCCACTAATCATCGCACACATGTTTTGGAAACCGCGATCCGGCCACTAATCATCGCAAACATGTTTGGGAAACCGCGATACAGATAACTAAGATACTTGGTTTACGAAATGAACAAACGATTCACGAACACTATAACTAAACAAACAACTGTGAATTCACTCAACTTTGTTGTTGACTCGTTGTTACATGCCTTACAGGTCGTTAGGAATCTATGGAGCTTGCATCGGAGTGGGAAGAGTCGGTGTGGGACATGGACAACTGTGTACCATGCTAAACATTTGAAACGTTTAAACTTATGATTTGGTTTTAAACTTTATGCTTCCACTTGTAACTTAAACTATGTTTTGTTTAGACACCAATTGTATTGTGTTGGATTTTACAAACTACTTACATGCTTGTTCAATATGATTGGTGGCTTGATCCTGGTCACGTCACGCCTCCAAGCGGTGGTACTCCGCATGGTGGATTTTGGGGGTGTGACACATACGTTAAAATAGAGGTCAATACACATAGTGTAAAGGTGAGAACACAAGTTTAGTAATAATAGATTAGCGAAATCGGTTTACACATAACCAGCCTGTAACATGTTGAAAGGTGAAGCTAGCAGGTTATCGAAAATGAAATATGCACAAACATGACTGCGAGTTGTAGAATGCGCAAAACATATCACCACTATGACACGTGAAGTAAAACCCTTAACAACCCCTGTCCAAGACAGTTGCTGAGTCCAAACTATAGTACTATCGTCTCTAAGGTGTCAGGCAACAATCACTGTGTAAACATTACATACAAGCATTCATCGAGTAACATGTATAATATGCATTATCGGTCAGCGTATAAAAGTGTTTGCGTTGTGTGTCGATTATGATTTGAAATAAGTAACGTATGTAACACCCAAAAGTGCGTAAAGCAAAAAGGGTTTGAGTATACTCACAGATCGTGTTAAATGAATAACACAGTCTTGGATTGAAGGGAGCACTGGAAAGTTAGCCTGATTACAGAACGATAGCATAAGCGATGAATAGTACGTTAAACGGTGTTGAGTGAGTACTGAGTGACGAAGGGTCACCCGATCGGATGACAATCCGGACAGATGGTCATCCGGATGGTCATTCGTTTGGGATAGATGTGTTTATGTATGATGTGACTTTGAAGTTTTCATTGTAGAATTTTAAAAACAGAGAAGTATATCTACCTTTCAGGTCGTCCGGACGGATGGTCGTTCGATCGGATGGCAATCCGTACCAAGGGAGATAATTCCAAAGTCTAAGTCTTCTGATAGAATAGTCATTCGACCGGATGGTCATCCGATCGGATGACTATTCGTTGGAAACTGTTATGTTTTGAAGTTTTGAAATTTTGTTTAAGTGTTGAGAACCACAAGTCGTCCGATCGGACGACAATCCGTTTGGTAACCTGTTCGTTTTGAAATCTTGTAAAATTGCTAAGTTTAGAAAGTTTTGCATTTGAAATGAGAGTGTATGACGTGTCAAACAACGGAAACCCCACCAAGTCTAGTGTCATCCGATCGGGTGGGAATCACCCCGTTCGATCGGTTAACTCTTCTTGACGGTTGTTCATGTTCAACCCGTGAATCTGTAGGATCGGTTACGGACCCAAACGAGTCGATCAGAAGAGTTTTTCTCAATACAAAAGGTGGAAACAGACGTATTGAGTTCAATTCAGCTAGAATATCACTTTAACTGTCGATTTGATTGATATAATGATGTTTTACAGCGAGATGACACTTCGGTAGCACTTCGTGGCTCAAACTGGAAAGTTACAACTGATTTCATTTGGAGGGTTTATATAGATTTTTAATTCCGTTTGAAAGTGACAAGGTGTCAGTTCAAGCGGAATTAACCAAGTTAATTTCGCTTGAAACTGCACAAGTCTCTTTCAAGCGGAATTACCACCTTTAAGCGAAATTACCTCCATTACACCCTAAAACCTCCTATTTTCTCGTACAACATGCCCTGATCTATCTATAAACAAACAAGACTCGATACAAGACGAAGTCGACAGACGGATGCACCAACAAACTCCCCCTCGAATGTTGACGAGTCTTCAGTGTCGAGTCTTCGGTTGTCAAATCTTCAGTCTTTATCAGTCTGCTCGCTTTCTCCAAATATTCTCCATTGTAAGCATCCTCTATCTTTCTCTAACTCTTTCTCTTTTTCAAACTTGACATTCTACATCTTCAATCTTTCTCTCGATGTCTTCAGACTCCTCCTTTCAATGTGCTGGGATCGCAGTCTGGAAATCACCATCTTCAGGTCCTAACATCATAACCTGGCTATCAATCTGCTCAGGTATAGGAACCTGTCTTTTCCTGCACAAACTCTGCCATAGAGATAAGTTCCTCAAAGTTTAAAGATTAAAATTTAGAAACCACTTGCAGGAATCATTCAAAAAGATTTAATCTCTGAAAACCTCTTAAAAAAATACAATCATTCTCACACATTCTTTTCCAAACCTGTTCTTCATATTTAGCACTTGGAATTTTTAACATCAGCTTATCAACATCAGTTGTCGAAAATATTTTTGGATTTTTCAAAAATTTATGCTAAAACACTCTGAAAATATTTTTGTATTTTATGAATAAAAGAAATGCAGTAAAGAAATATTTACAAACAATATTTTTGTGAGTTTGTGTAAGAGGATCATATCAGTTATTGAGACAAATCACCAACACCGTTAAGCTTTAAACATTTTCAGTTCTAAACAATTCACGTAGATTGACGATATTTTTGTCCACTTAAACTCAATCTAAAAACTTTTGAAATGCTTACCGATACGTTAAGGTATATTAATTTTGCACTAAGTTCTTATGGACCCCACGATCTCAGCATATCCCCTCATCATGCAATACACTGACCCAAGTAATGCCCTTAAACTTTTATCAACTGTGATTTGTGCGAAAACAAAGCAGAATGTTTAAACATTAACAATCAGGTCGATACTTCCGTATACGCAGAGAAAGTCCAATGTTTAAACAAAATAAGAAAAATAAAACAAGTTGAAGTTGTTTAGGCTTTAACTACCAGGTCGATACTTCCGTATACGCAGAGGAGGTCCAAAGCTTAAACGAAACACCAAAGAAAATAAAGCAGAACGTTTAGGCAATAACATCCAGGTCAATACTCACGTATACGCAGAGGATGTCCAGTGCTTAAACAAAATAAAGAAATCAAACAAGTTTAAATCTTTGCAAAATGAAATGCACAATCACAGTGATTTTTCAGCAAAGTTGTGAAAGTTCACAAACTTAACCAGTTTTATGTCTTTCGACAATCAGCGATTACTGAGTAGGCACACAATCAAGAAGGACAAAACTAAGTACTATGCTTTCAACCATGTTTCCCACTAGAACTAGGCTTTTTCATTTAGGTTTGTATCGTTATCGCAAATCTACTAGTCTAGCTGAGCCTACCGTCACATCTTTAGTGAGATCGTTTATCACATTTTATCTTTCCATTTCTTTAGCATGCTATGACAGTCCACCGATGTACTATCATTTCCTCTTTTTCACAACAAAACTCATTTTTTATTTTTCGATGTTTTTGGAATTTTCAAATTTTCTAATGTTTTTGGATTTTCTGAAATTCTTACTCCCCCCTAAAATGCAAAAGCATTTAAGAAAACTTGAAAACAAACTATACAAGTAAATTGACAACTGATATCGAATCACTTCAATTCGCCATCTACTTGGCATAAACAATCAGAACTCCCCCTCTCAACAAACTATTTTCCCATTTATGATTTCAAAACACTTAAGTTTGTTTTAATCAAAATGGTTTTTCCGGAAAATTAATATTGTTGATTTTACCACTTGTAGGAAATGGGGATCAAATCATCACATTGTTTACCAAACTTTTGAATAAGAGTTAGATCAAGTTCAACTTAATGACCTTGATAAACCACTTGTAGGAACTACTACCAACTTTTTGCAAGTAAAACTTCTCTTTCAACCACGAGTCGGTTTGCTTACCAACACTTACCACTTGTAGGTTGAAATATTAGAATGCCGATTCCTACTCCACACTACCAACCTGGGAGTTCCGGCAAGTCACACTTAACCATTTAAATTTTTTTTTTAAATTTAAGAAAGATGCCGATTCATGCTCCGCGATTACCAACTTGGGAGCTCCGGCAAGTCAGGTTTTTCAGTTAGAGATTTTCTCCCAAGCCTGACGGTCCTTGGGAGATTCCGAGTTACCAACACTAGGTTGCTTACCTGCCATCTTTTTCTCATAGAAATCTTTAACCCCCTTTACTTTCCCATCAATCATTTTACCAAAAATGTTTTGAACTGTGGGGTTAAAAGCCTTTTCAACATCAAATCCTTTCTTTTCAGAAAAGAATTGGTTTGAAATTTCAATTTTCCGAATTTTAGATTTCAAATTTTCAGTCCGCAATGGTGGAAAATTTGCATCATCCAAAGGCGGAACTGAATTCTCTTCTTTCATAACAACTTTTGGCTCCTCTGATTTTGTGGAATCAGGTTCATCACCAGAACTATCACTTGATTTCTTAACAACCCATTTTTGATTGTTAAGTTTCTCCTTCATTTTGTTAACATTTTTTGAACATTCACCAACTTCAAAAATTGAATTTTCAAAAACTTTAAATCTGTTTGTTGGTGGTTCGGATTTCTCAACAATCTTATCTTTCAGTTTACCAGAGACTCCCTGTTTTGTTTGAATTGCCTTTGGACAATTCCTGGCAATATGACCAATCGTTTACGTTGAAAACAGGTTCTAGTCTCTATCTTCTTCTGAGCAAAGCTTTTCTTCATTTCATCTTGCTTCTTGGCAAGAAATTCTTTGTTCGTCTGCTTTCTGAATGCTTGCTCCTTTTCTTCTTCAGTTGTTTTCCCTGAAACAAAAACAATTTTTGGTTTATAAATTTTCTCATTTTTATAATTTTTCGGTGGAATAAAACCAAGTCCTTTCTTTTTGAAATTACCATTATGGTTTGGTTTCTTTTGAATACTGTAACCATAATTGTAACCCATTTTCTTGTTTAAACGTTGTTGAACTCTTGAGGTGTAAGGTTTAGGTTTTTCAGAAAGATTTACATCCTTTATTTCAGAAATATTAATTTCTGTTAGTTTGAAAACCTTTTTAATCATTTCTGGTTTAACACCTCTTATTGGGAAAATCTCATCAGAATATAATTTGTCAGAATCTTTCAAAATATATGCTACTTTGATCGGTTCGTCATCCAAATTAGATTTTGATAACAAGAACTCTTTATTATACACCCGTTTTCCCTGTTTGGCTTTTTGACTTGATATGTCGGACTTTGACTTTGACTTTGATTTTGACTCCGACATTGACTCCTCTGTTTCATCCTTATCTAACACCTGATCGACCACTTTTTTTATTAATTCGGACTCATGATCAGTATCGGACGACGTGAAAGTGACATCTATACTTTCTGGCAAATTATTTGTAGACTCAGACTCCCATTGTAAGTTTGTTGCCTTTTCGACTCTTTCAGAATTCGGATTTCGAGGAGAATATCCATTTTTGACTGGGGGTGGACATTTGTTATAGACAACACTTGGTTTCTTACCAGAAATCTTCACTTCATCATCTTCTTTTGTTTCGGACTTCTTCTCTTCCGAAGTCTTTTCTTCTTCAAATGTCTTCTTCAGCCTCCTTAATTTTTCTGTATTTTTCTGCCCAATATTCATCAGTATAATCATTAATAACATGAGCAACAAATCCTTTAGCCAGGAATTCTTTGTCTGGGCAATAATTATCCCAACTGAAACCTTCTGGCAATTTTTCATCTTCTTGATCTACCACACATGCTTTACTATCTTTTGGAATGTTTTTATCCCAACTGAATCCTTTTCCATTATCTTGATTAACAAGGCATGCTCTCTTTGAATCTTCAATTTCTTTTCTTCCATGAGCTGTTTGTGGCTGTTGTTGTTGATGTGGCTGTTGAGCAACTTGATGATATATCGCTTTTCGATAGTAATCATTGTTTCCAAAGGGATTTTGAGCTCCATTTGCTTCACGATTGGTGCACTCCCTCTTGAAATGCCCTTTTTCCCTGCAACGAAAACAAGTAACTTTAGACTTATCAAATCCTAAAGTTAAAACATTTGCATCGCGAAAATCATCTCTGCCTGTAATTTGTTTAAACTTTTCAGCTCATCTCAACACACTAGCCATACACCATTTTATATCCATCAATTCCATCTCCTCAACATCAATTTGATTGTAATCCTCTTTCGTTAGCATTGTATTCCCGATTCTCCCTGCAACTAAACCTCCATAGGATTCAAGCACAGTTACCAACAAAGACATGTGGCTTTTAGCAACTTCTTCGGTATAATTCTGATCATTTTCAAGGTTCAAAGCAATGTTGCATTGAAGAACTTTGCCACTTTTTGTTGTAGAAAAATGTGGATCAAATGTTGGAAATGAAGTGAATCCAGTTTTGCTGCTTGATCCCTGAGATGAACTTTCTGAAGAACTTTTTGCATTGAAAGCAGTTTCAACTTTTGGAGAAAAAATTGTCTTTTCACTAACACCACCTTTGAAATACAATCCGATGTCTTGTTGTAGGATCGTATGATGACCCGAACGAGTCGTTCAGAGGAGTTTTTATCAGTTTCAGAGGCGGAAACAAAGAAACTGACTTCGAAACAGCTTGTACTTCACTTTAAACACCTTGTAGATTGAATTAACAAAAATTACAGTCAAAGGATAAATCGGCAACACTTCGGTATCCAAGTTCACAATCGATGCAAATGATTCCGCTCGAGACCTTATATATAGACATCCAGATTCCGCTTGAAAAAGACAGGAGCAACTCAAGCGGAATAAGGAATGTTGTGATTCCGCTTGAAAATGACCAATGTTATTTCAAGCGGAATAAACATCCTCAAGCGAAATCAGGTCTAATACATGCATAAACTTCCTATTTTCTCGATCTACGTGCCCTGATCTAACATATCTAGTACAAGACTCGATACAAGACGAAGTCGACAGATGCATGCACTAACAGACTCCCCCTCAGATGTTGACGAGTCTATAGTGTCGAGTCTTTACGTCTTCAGTCTTTATCAGTCTCTGGGCTTCATTCTTTCTATCAGCATTAAGTGACTCCTTCTAACAATGTGCTGACATTCCTTAAATTCATCAGCATCATCAGCTTCAGGATCATAATCTGGTTTTCACAAGTTCAAAATCGTTGCTTGGCTCAAACTTTGTCCACAGAGTCCTCAGGTATCGGAAACCTGGCTCTTCTCAAAATCACAAACTTCTCAGGATCGATCAACCTGGCTCTACTAATATTGTTCCAAGATCGTTCCCTGTCATCCAGCTTCAGGATCATCACCTGGCTCAGATTTACACCTGCACAATCTCTACCTCAAAGTAAACCTCACAAATTTAAACATTTCAAATTCAGATATTCAAACTCCCCCTCAAATTTAACTATACTCATGATGAACGACTTGAAAATTTGAACAATATACATTTGTTATCAAACACAGACTTCCCCTAAAAAATGTCATCATGTTTAGCACTTGGAACTTTGAAAATCAGCTTTTCAACACCAGTTGTCGAAAATCTTTTTGAATTTTTTCAAACTTTTATGCTAAAACACACATAAAATCTTTTTGGATTTTTTTTTTAAATTTAAAGAAATGAAATGCATTAAAGAAATATTTACATACAATATTTTTGTGAGTCCGTGCAAGAGGATCATATCAGTTTTTGATAGTTCACGAGTACCATAGAGCTTAGTTACACATTAAGGATTAAACAATTCACTTAGATTGCCGATATATTGATCCACTTAAATTTTCACACAAATTTCAACTGATTCAGGATATGAGTTAGATGTCTTAAGAACTTAAACTCATTCATGTGTCCCACCTCTTGAATATACTCCCGTATCCAGATCCTAATATTCAGTCTTACAGGTGAGTATACCACATATGATATCTGTAAGGGAATAAATTATGAAATAGTACGAAACCGTGAGAGCTCAAGTCAGAACTACCATTCAGCAGAGAGATGACGGCTCGACTCTTGGTGTGTCCCCTTTAGAGAATCTTTTGTTACAACAGCAATGATTAGCAATTTTATTGTCTCATCATTTTTGCTGAGGGCGGCGCTATTTTTCAAGCAAGCAGAAAGTATTCTCCAGGGACTAGGCCATTGCTTCCGCAAAATCAGAAGTCCCGGGATAATACACCAGATATCACTGAGCATAAAGACCTAGTATCTCAGAAAGAGGGACCTTTCAAACAAGATTTCAGGGGTTACCTATATATCCAAGTAGTGTTCCCCACGAAATAAGCAAGTTTGAATTTAAGTTTATATCTCGAAAAAGCTTACTAAATGTGTAAAACCTATCGGCATATCATCAGTGAGACCGTTTAACGCTATTTAAACGTTTCATTTCTTTAGCATACTGTAACTGTCTACTGATGTACTATCATTTCCTCTTTTATACAACAAAACTCATTTTAGATTTTATCATGTTTTTGCCTTTTTCAAATTTTCAAATGTTTTTGGATTTTCTGAAAATTTTTACCCCCCCTAAAATGCAAACACATTTTAGGAAATTTGAAAACAAACTGTACAATAAAGTGACAACTGATATCAAATTGCTTCAATTCGCCATCCACTAGGCATAAACAATCAGAACTCCCCCTTTCACAAAACTATTCTCTCATTATGATTTCAAAACACTTAAGTTTGTTTTAACTAAAATGATTTTTCCGGAAAATAAGTTTTGTTTTAACCACTTGTAGGTTCAGGGTAAACTCATTACAATGTCCATTTTTAACCACATGTATAAGAATTACATCAAGTTCAAATTAATGACCTTGAGTAATTACTCTGTTAGAACAAACCTCTGTACCACATGTAAGAAAATCAAGTACAACTTAATGTCCCTGATTTACCTCTTGTAGGAATATTACATCTACACAAAATCATTTTACCAATAAAGATGCCGATTCCTGCTTCACACTTACCAACCTGGAAGCTCCGGCAAGTCACACTTAACCTGTAAAAATTTAACCATTATAAGATTCATTCACAAAATCAATTATCAAGAAAGATGCCGATTCCTGATCCACGATTACAAACTTGG
The DNA here is from genome assembly GCA_030545235.1 of Helianthus tuberosus. NCBI lineage: Eukaryota > Viridiplantae > Streptophyta > Magnoliopsida > Asterales > Asteraceae > Helianthus > Helianthus tuberosus. The sequence goes on along the minus strand of JARYGA010011601.1, from coordinate 30,208 downwards.
GATCTCCGGCAAGTCACACTTTTTCAAGGGAAAAGAATTTCCACCTAAGTCTTACCAACCTTGGGTGTTTTTAACTCTTGTTCAGTAGGGTTATAAGTTGCTTTCTTTGTTGCATAAAAGTCTTTAACCCCTTTTACTTTCCCATCAATCATTTTTCCAAAAATTTTCTTCACATTTCCATTAAAAACTTTCTCAACATCAAATTCATTCTTCTCAGAATAAAATTGATTCGAGATTTCAACCTTACCAACCTTTTGTTTAAAATTTTCATCCTTCAGTGATGGAATTTTAACATCATTCACTGAAGACACTGATTTTTCTTCTTTTACCTCAACCTGTGGCTCCTCTGATTTTGTGGAATCAGGTTCATCACCGATTTTCTCATCAACCTTCTTAACAACCCACGTTTGGTTGTCTTTTGCTCTCTTTTTGTAAAAGTTTTTCTTTGAACACTCACCAACTTCATAAGTCGAATTTTCAAAAAGTTTAAATTTCTCAGTTGGTGATTCAATATCTACAACTTTTTCTTTAAGTTTTTCAGATACTCCCTGTTTTGTCTTAGTAACTGTCGGACAATTCCAAGCAATGTGACCAGCTTCATTCCACTTGAAACAAATTCGAGTATCCTTTCTGTGAAAAACTCCAGTTCCAGTTCTTTTCTTCTCAGCAAGAAACTCCTGGTTTGATTGTCTCCAGAATGGTTTCTTCTGTTCTTCCTCAGCACTTCCTCCTGAAACAAATTTTGTTTTTGTTTTAGAATTTTTCTCATTTTTATAATTTTCTGGTGGAATAAAACCTAAACCTTTCTTTTTGAAATTACCATTATGGTTTGGTTTCTTTTGAAAACCAGAACCAGAATTGTAACCCTTTTCTTGTTTAGTCGCTGTTGAAATCTTGAAGTGTATTTTTTAGGTTTTTCAGTAAGACTTAAATCTTTTATATCAGAAATATTAATTTCTGTCATTTTGAAAACCTTTTTGATTATTCCAAATCTAACACTTCTTATTGGAAACTCTTTATCAAAATATAATTTGTCAGAATCATTTAAAGTGTAAGCCACTTCAAATGTTTCATCATCCAAATTTGATTTTGATAATAAAAACTCTTTACTGTAAACCCGTTACCATCGGTTTTGAACTGTTGACTGACGAACTTGACCCTCCAGACTCAGACTTTGACTCAGACTCCTCATCAGTATCCAACACCTGATCGACCACCTTTTTTATTAACTCAGACTCATGATCAGTGTCAGACGATGTGAAAGTAACGTCAGTGTTTTCTGGTAATTCATCAGTTGTATCGGTTTTTAACTTTATATTGACTGCTTTTTGAACTTGCTCCTCATTTGGTTTTCTGGGAGAATAACATTCTCAAATCGGAGGCGAACACTTGTTATAGCTAACAGTCGGTTTCTTACCAGTATCCTTCTTCTTAGGCTTGTCATCTTGAAAAACTTCCATACCTGCAACAGTCGGATAAATTCGATTAATAAGATAATCAGAACTAGAATAACTCTGTAATAATCGTCTGATCCTCTCATTTTCTATTTTTTCGGTTTCCAACTCTTGCTTCCACTTTGCACTTTCTTCGATGGAGAAATTAATAGCTTTTTGCTTCGTCATCATTGTTGCGTTCATCATTGTTAAAGCATTCTCTCGTTCAGAATTTGTCTTTTGAAGACCAGTTACTGTTCTGTTCAAAACGTCATAAGACTCCTTTATGTAGTTGAGATTGAACAGTAATTGTTCCTTCATCTTCTCATACTCTGCCAGCTTCTCGTCTTTTGCTGCACATTCCTTGCATGGTTCTAAACACTTTGAGCAAGACTTGATGACTTCCACAATCTTTTCTACTTCAATGATCTTCTCAATTTCAACAACTTTTTCTCCTTCAATCACCTTTTTTGTTTCACCAACCTCCTCAGTAACAATTTTAACTTCTTCATTTTGAACAGTCTCATCTTCTTGAGCAACACTTTCAGACTTATTCTGCTTTTGTTCTTTTGCTGTTCTTCTCTCCTTCAGCTTCTCCAGTCGATCTGCAAAATAAAAATGAAAACTTTCAGGAGAGAGATGAGTTTTTGCAACATTAATATGTCTTTCTTCCTCATCATCACTACTGTCATCAGTTGGCGATTGATCAAACTCTACTGATTTGTCAGAACTATCATCCGAAGAACCAGAATCAGATGGTGTTTTATCAAATACAATTTCTTTTTCTGAACTATCATCTGAACTTTGTAAACTTTCATCTGATGAAACAGACTTTTCATCTTCATTCTTCACACTAACACCAATAGATTTCATCCACTCGGTGAACATGTCTGGTTCTTTCACAATCTTAGCAATGAAAGCTTTAAACTCTCCTTTTTCATCAACAAACATATCCCAGCTAAAGCCTTCAGGTAGCCTTTCATCATCTTGATTAATTAGGCATGCTTTGCTGTCGGATGAAATATATTTGTTCCAGCTGAAATTGTCTTGATTCACTAAACATGCTCTCTTTGAATCCTCTATCACTTTTCTACCATGAGCCACTTGTGGTTCTTGTTGTTGTTGTTGTTGTTGACCAACTTGTTGATATATGGCTTTCCGGTAGTAATCATCTTTTCCGAACGGATTCTTAGCTTCATTTGCTTCTCTGTTCTTGCATTCCCTCTTGAAATGACCTTTCTCCCTGCATCGAAAACAAATAACTTTAGATTTATCAAAACCTAAAGTAGAAACATGTGCATCAAGAAAATCATTTCTCCCAGTAATCAATTTGAAATTTTCAGCTCTTCTCAAGACACTAGCTAGACACCATTTGATGTCCATGAGCTCCATTTCTTCAGCGTCTATCTGATCGTAATCCTCTTTTGTTAGCATAGGATTCCCGATCCTCCCTGCAACCAAGCCTTCATAGGATAGTAGCATGGAACCAACTAATGCCATGTGATCTTTTGCAACTTCTTCAGAGAAACTTTGACCATCAGGAAGATTCAAAGCAATGTTGCATTGTATCACACAACCATTTCCACTTTTAGAACTTTGATGCTGAAAACTTGATGTTGTATCTTTTGGATTAACACTCGGATATGAAGAGAATCCATTGCTTTTGTTTGAACTTTGATCAACTTTTTCAGATGAATCTCCAGCACTAAACGCAGTTTGTATCTTCGGGCTTCTTTCAATTTCTTGAATACTATCTTTGTAGTACATTTTTACATCTTGTTGACCACTCGGATTATTCATCCTCGCAATCTTTTGCAGTTCAAGATCTTGACCCTCAATCTTCTCAATGAACTGAGAAATTGTCAACCCATCATATACCCCAGTGTTCTTTAAGATCATCAAATAAGTACCCCCTTCCTTTTGCGGTAAAGCGTCAGCTAACTTGTCGACCCATTCTTCACGATCTTTGATTATACTTAGCATCGGCATGGATCACACTAAGTGGCAATATCTTTCAATTAGCTTCTTTGTATCTTCCCTGGGCAAACTAGTGAATAGATCAAATTCTTTCTTAAGCAATGCCTTTTTACTCTTAATCATATTTTCACTACCCTCAAATTTGATTCTAAGAGCATCCCAAATTGATTTTGATGTCTTGTCATGTTGAAGCAACACAAAGATGTCTTCTTTGATAGCTTGTTGAAGTAAACTGATCATCATTTTCTCAGCTTTGTACATATCTCGTTCTTGGTCACTGAATTCAGAAATTGTTTTCACAACTTGCAACTCTGTACGTGGTAGAACATACTTCTTCAGAATGCATTCCCATGATCTCAGATGGTTAGCTTGAACCCAGTTTTCAAATCTGTCTTTCCATCCGTAATACTCTTCGATGCTCATTAGCTTTGGGGGGTTTTTCTAATGTTCCGGTTTCGTTTTCCAAATTCATGTTCTGAGCAATGGAAGCCGGAGCAGTCGGAGATGTTGCGAACGCATTGTAAAATTCTTCACTCATGATTTGGTAGCACGTTTTTCAAAAATAGCACACTTCAAGCGGAATAAGCTTTCAAGTGAGATACCCTTTCAAGCGGAAACACAAACTTGCAATTTCAAGCGAAATACTCAACAAAACAACTTCAAGCGGAATACCAACTAATAGTTTCAAGTGGAATATCTGATTTGAAGCAGAAACAACAATTTTGAGCGGAACTACAAATATTTCAAGTGAAATGTCTATCTTGAAGCGGAATATCAGGTTTCACATGAAATTTTCAAGCGGAATAACTACATTCAAGCTAAATCACTAAATGTTCGGTCAAGCGGAATCTAGTCTGAGGTCCATTTTACCACATTTTAAGATGAATTTTAAGCTGAAACTTTCAAGGGTTTGTTCTAATGCAATTTTATACAATATGTGAGAAATTGAGCCGATTTTGACCGATAAATCTTGTTCTATTGAAGAAAGAAGGTGTAGAAGTAAGAAAACACAATGAAAACAACTGTAATCTGCAGAACTCCTCCTCCTGAGCTCTGATACCACATGTAGGATCATATGATGACCCGAACGAGTCGTTTAGAGGAGTTTTTATCAGTTTCAGAGGCGGAAACAAAGAAACTGACTTCGAAATAGCTTGTACTTCACTTTAAACACCTTGTAGATTGAATTAACAAAAATCACAGTCAAAGGATAAACCGGCAACACTTCGGTATCCAAGTTCACAATCGATGCAAATGATTCCGCTCGAGACCCTATATATAGACGTCCAGATTCCGCATGAAAAAGACAGGAGCAACTCAAGCGGAATAAGGAATGTTGTGATTCCGCTTGAAAATGACCAATGTTATTTCAAGCAGAATAAACATCCTCAAGCGAAATCAGGTCTAATACATGCATAAACTTCCTATTTTCTCGATTACGTGCCCTGATCTAACATATCTAGTACAAGACTCGATACAAGACGAAGTCGACAGATGCATGCACTAACACTTGTTCTCCATCATAATTCTTCATTCTAGCGATCTTTCTTTGCTCCATCTCTTGAGCTTCAAGATGTTTGATGAACCCACCCAGTGTTAGCTCGTTATATTCCTTTCTATTATTCCTCAACATCATCAGAAACGTTCCCCAAACATCATGTGGCAACGCATCAGCCAGCTTCTCAATCAACTCATCTTTATTTTTGTTGATGCCCAATCTTGTCATGTTTTTCACCAAGTTACAATATCTTTCAATAATCTGCTTGGTGCTTTTCGTTCTCAAACCACGTAATAGATCAAATTCTTTCTTCGTAAGTGACATCTTGTTCCTGAGCATATCATCACTACCAAGAGACTTTGCTTCTAATTCTTTCCAAATAGAATATGCACTTTCGTTATGTTGAAGAAGAACCAAGATGTCCTCTTTGATTGCTTGTTGTAACAAACTAACCATCAATTTCTCATCTTTATACTTCTTCTTCTCCTCGGGATTCATTTCTCTAATTGGTATTTTTTCATCATTGTTCTTGAGTGGTCTAATATATTGCTCTTCAGTATGTTCCCAAGCATCCAAATGATATGCTTCAACCCAGTTACCAAAACGTTCGGACCAACCATTATAATCATCAATATCCAAAAGCTTAGGCGGTTTTTGTGTTGTCCCCGTCTCATTTTCAAGCAATGTACTTTGAGTAACAGTCATTGGGCTAGCAAAGGCATTATAGAACTCGTTCTCCATGTTTTCATTTTTCAGATTTCAAAAGTTCACAAACAGTCTGTTTCAAACGAAAATACAGTCTCAAACGAAATCCCTTTTCAAACGGGATTACCCTGTTCAAACTGAATCAGCACGTTCAAACGAAATCTCCTTTGAAGCGAAAAACCTTTTCAAGCGGAATATCTAATTTCGCTTGAACTAACACCTTTTTCAAACGGAATACCAGATTGAAGCGGAATAAGCGATTCAAACGAGATCACTCAAACGAAATTACCCAACTGAAGCGGAATTAACTAATTTCGTATGAACTTTCAAACGAAATACCGGTTTCAAGCGGAATTAAGCTTTAATTCCGTTTGAAATGCTGATGACGTCAGCAAATTCGATCAGTTTTCAAGCGAAATTACGATTTTAACACGTTTTAGTTCGATTTTGGTTCTGAAACTTTCCAGGATTTGTTAAAACACTGTTGCGCACATTATGTGAGAAAATTAGCCGATTTTAACCGTGAAAAATTTTTCAATTTGCAAAAGAAGGTGTAGAAATCAGAAAATGCAGCTGAAATGGTAAGAACTCTTCCTCCTGAGCTCTGATACCACCTGTAGGATCGGTTACGGACCCAAACGAGTCGATCAGAAGAGTTTTTCTCAATACAAAAGGCGAAAAACAGACGTATTGAGTTCAATTAAGCTAGAATATCACTTTAACTGTCGATTTGATTGATATAATGATGTTTTATAGTGAGACGACACTTCGGCAGCACTTCGTGGCTCAAACCGGAAAGTTACAACTGATTTCGTTTGGTGGGTTTATATAGATTTTTAATTCCGTTTGAAAGTGACAAGGTGTCAGTTCAAGCGGAATTAACCAAGTTAATTTCGCTTGAAACTGCACAAGTCTCTTTCAAGCGGAATTACCACCTTCAAGCGAAATTACCTCCATCACACCCTAAAACCTCGTATTTTCTCGTACAACGTGCCCTGATCTATCTATAAACAAACAAGACTCGATACAAGACGAAGTCGATCGACGCATGCACCAACAGAATCGGTTGTCTCTTTGATAGGAATCGGTTCTCAAACCGGCACTTCACTAGAGAATGAGTAGAAGGCCTGAGAGAGCTCAGATCCAATCAGTTTTTGAATAAAAAGTTAAGAACATTGAAGAAAAGTGGAAATCAGTTGGAAAATGTTTAGATTATGACGAAATTAGTGTTTAAACATGTTGAAATCTCCTAGATCTGAGTTGTTCTTGGTGGAATGAGGTCACACTTTGAAGTTCATGAGAACCCATGATGACGTCATCCTAGAACAGCCCAAATCCACCGATTTCATGGTGAAAAGTTAAGATTTGATGGTGAGAATGATGGAAAAGTGTGTGTAGATGATAGAAGTACAAGATCTGAGATGAAAACTTACAAGAATCGCGAGGAATCGAAAGAAAATAGGCCAAGAGCGTGCTGGTCGAACAAGAGCTGTCACATCACATGAACAGTGATGTGACAGGTGATATTTATAGGTGAAAGGAGAGTGAGGCGGTGTAAGTGTTCGATTGTAGGGCCTTCGGATTGGATGGTCATTTGGATGGATGACCATTCGATCGAATGGTCCTTCGATCAGATGGTTCGAGTGAGTTAGGTTTCGACTTTAAGTTTCGTACGTTGAGCGTTGCGATGCGTTTAAGCGAGTGCCGAATAAGCGATGCGATAGTTCTAAATAATAGTTACACAAATAACATTACTAACATACAACAACTTAAATAAACTTGCGTTTCCAGTTCGTTCAATCATCCGTGTTTTAATTGTGAAATGCAACTTTTGTTCGTTCTTTAATGAATATATTCAAACCTGTGTTCTGACTCGACTATACCACCCATGGGGTATCTTTAATAGGCCCTGAAAGACCTCTTTAACAAGACTAACAAACCAACACATGATTTGTTAATCAGATAACAGCTTCTGTCGTTACCCACATTACCCACCAAAGGGATAGTCCGATAACGGGATTTGTCAGATCCTATGGTACCATAACATACTACTGGTCGGCTTGATAATAGTTAAAGAATGTCATTCGTCTGTCTTTCGACTAACGCCCCAACAAGTTCGTTCACATTATTGAAATCATCGTGTTTTATATAAACCATTGCATTTGTTTATGAAAACTTAAAAAGCATTTAGCACATATGAATCACCCCAAAACAATTGAAAGCAGTAAAAGAGGGGAACTATGTACTCACTTAAGATTGCAAGTTTCCTTGATCTAGTGATCTAACAAAGTTCAGGAAGTCAAGGAATCAAGTGGCACCTAGTATTGGATCACTATGTTAATAATCGGGACCTAAATCGGGAGATTGGATAGAATGAGGTCTTGTAAACCAAATGAGTGTTGGAACTCATATGATATGCTTTTCACCCATTATGACCTGTTAAGGTAGTTTACGCTACTTTAACGCGTCATTTGCGCAATTGTGCATTTGGATGGTCTAACTAGTCCTATAATAAGTATTATATGCCCTAACATGTTTAATAATGTTTCATAATCAGTTTAACTATCAAAAACTTGGTTACATATGCTTAAATTCAAATTATGCACAAAAGGGGCATTTTGGTCATTTTCCTAAGGCATATAAACTACCTACCATACAACTAATTAAATGAAGTGACCATAAGGTATAATCTCGGAAGGTTATTTCCTATATAACTATGGTCACAAAATATGTTTGGTCGGATCCTAATGATCGACCAAACGGGTCGGGTTCGAAAGTCTAAGAGGTTGTCGAGACCGCTTGACTTACGAACCTAAATAAGCACTAAACTAGAAGTGACGAGTTAAACATATTAAAACATGTTTAACTAAGTTAGAAAACTGATTTGATATAAAAACAAAGTGCTTTGACACCCGAAAATAGTTTCGTCGCAAAATGCACATAATCGTGCATTTTGACCGAAACTTTGACTCGTCACTTCGACTAGTCAACGTGGTAATCAGTAGGTATAGTCGCAAGGGACTATAACCATCGTGATGACGCTCACGTTTCAAATCTGAAAGTTAAACACTCTTTGACTTTCTAGCTTGAAATAAATGAACAAGAAATGAAAGAACACTTACAAGTGTTCTAGGTTGGAAAATAAGACTAAGAATGCTCAGGTAGGAAGCCTCCAACAATGTGGTAGCCTCCACTTAGAGCAAGTATGAGAGATAAAAAGAAATGAGCAAGTTGTGAGATTGAACAAGCTTGCTATTTATAGGAATACATGAGCCACAAGATCATGCCAAGTGTATTGTGTGTTGAGCAAGGATTTAGGAGATCATTACAAGTGTCTTGATCAGGTTTATTTCTTGGAAACCACACATACTTGGCCAACCGTAAGCAAGATTTATGGACCATAGAGGGTCCTGGCTTGCGGACCGTAAGCAGCCAGCAGGGGCAGCAAGTTTGAAAAATGACAGTTTCAGTCCCTAAGCTTGTTTCGTCGCACTTTGACACTTCTAACACCCATTAAGCCCATTTTCAAGATTCATGATGAAGTTAAAGTATATTTAACTTGAATTATGCTAAAAAATGTCACAAATGTTGGTTCGTTTGGCTGTACGGTTGCGTTTTTCGGTTGATCACGACGAAACTCGAACGGAAGCGAAAACGATCCAAATTGCGCGAAGAATGGTATTTTTGCATTCCTATCACTAAAATACAATATTATAGTAATTAAACAAATTTTTGGATGTCCGGATATGGTCATAACGCAAGATATGCACGCATATAGAAACTTTCAGAGTTTTGACGCTTTTAGCCCCTGTGATCAAATAAGCTTATTTTCACATATAGAACCCCTCAAAACTTATTTTTAAGCTATGCTAAGGGTATTTAGGGTATTTTTAGCTTATGATCTTGTTTCGGAGTGTACATTGCCATACGAATTCGCAGACTTTTGCAGTTTGTCGCAAATAGTCCATGTGATCGAATAAACTTGTTTTTGCCACACCAAACCCTTCAAAACTTATTTATAAGTTATGTGGTGGTTATTTAAGGTATGTTAAGCTTATTTCACTGCTCCAGAGTGTACGTTTCATTAAACTGATTACCTTTGCGTAATAGTTTACGTAAAACTTCCAGAAAAGCTTCTCGAGAGTTCGGAGTCATATGGAATTTGATATGTGTACTTGTCATATGTAATTGTACAAATCCCGAGAATGAAAAACAAGATTTCATTGGATTCGTAATTGTATGATGATCGTAATGGCACAACTGTCACAGCGAACTTGAAATCCAACATCCGGATTAAGAAAAATCTTAACTTATACATTTTTGGCTTAATATTCGTTTACTAGTTATTCGACCTGTTCATGTTTTTATCAAACAACTCATATGTTTAAACAAAAATGAAGCCTTTAGACCATAAACCCATGTCCCCGTTTCTCAGTTAGTGGACTTGAAAGAAGTTCTTCCCATTATCCGGTTATATTACTGTCGTTATAAGTTATGTAAATCATACCGTAATGAAATAATCCTCATTTTGACCCATTTGGTCCACTTTGTCACACCCCGAAATTATCAGAGCTGGCGTGACTGGACTGGTATCTTCATTGCACAGCGGAAGTATTTGAGCTAAGACTTTTATAATTCGAACACCTGTTAAGTACTCAAAATCCCGTGGGTTCTCCTATTCCAACCGTGCCATAATTTCTGAAATGCAACCTGAGAAAGAAACATGCGAAAAATCAACATAAAGTTGAGCGAGTTCATAATTTGCTTGTAAAAGATTTGAAATAAATCTTTTTGAATAACCGGTTTTTGAAGTATTATTGAGAAAACGAATTTAAAATCATTTTCTTGTCATGTTATACGGAAACTTTGTATGAAAACATGGTATGTATCTTGTATAAATCAAGTATTTCTGTATGTATCTTGTATAAATCAAGTATTTCTGTATGTATCTTGTTGTTAATGGGTTGCAAGGCCATTAACATGTGACACGGCATAGGAAGCAACCAAACCATAGGCATTTTTCTAGTTGTCGATTCACGACTGAGACACAAAAGCACTACTCGGTACTAGTTTTCACCAAGAGTGTGGCTGCCCGGACACCAATAAGATCTAACCTTTTGTTCTGCGGTCTAAGTATGTACACGATTAATGGTGCTTATGGTACCCTATTCGTGACACGATTTCTCGTATCATTCCTCAAAACGCATATACTTGGTACTAGTTATCACCAAAAGTGCTTCTTGTTTTTGTATCCATCATACCATTTGTAAACATTGTAACATTTGTATCTTGTAAACTCTTGTATTTTCCCGTAGTTTAGAAAACTAGAACTCGTGTGTATGCATACTTCGAAAAATACGCTTGTTTGAAAAACCGGTATAAAACATAAGCTTTTCGTAAACCATTTGTGTCAGTTAAAACTTCCTTGTAAAATGGTTTTAGAAATATGTAATTCTTGTATGCTTTGCAAAAAGTGCATGTCTTTCCACCCCGAAAACATTTAGAAAAATGTAAAACTGTAAAAGGTGGGGTTATGAACTCACCTGAATATTCCTTGTGCAAAGCTAGCTATATACGACTTTGTGATGTCGTTTCCAAGACTTGACTTGCTAGCGTGCGTTCTACAATATTCCTAACACGGAATATCTTATAAGTTTCTAAGTAATTGGGGTAACTACACTACGTGTCACCGAGCTTTACTGAATCGCTAACTGAACGATTTGACGTAAATTGTTAACTTAATGAAAATGATTAAGTTATACTCGTTTAGCTTCGTTTGTTGTCGAAATAACTAATAAGTCTTGAAAAGACTTGGTTAACGATATATGTCGTGTTTGTTTTTGAAAATAAATATATAATATATCTATTTTTTTATAAAAGGGTTCGTGTTGTACGATATTTTGAAATAAATAAATACATAAACTATATTTATTTATGAAACCGAACTATGTTGTTTGATATTCGAAATACATATATAAACTATATTTATTTTACAAAAGAATCATTGTGTTGTTTGGTATCCGAGAATATAATAACTATATTCGTTTGTTGTAAATAATTTCCGACTCGTCGTTTTCGTAAGGTGTAAAGTGTCGTCGAAAATAATTTTATATTTGTATTTGTTTTATAAAGGTCGCTTTACATCAATAGAGCACGTTTTGTTTTATAATAAAACACGTTTTATTTTACGGATTTTCTCGAAAAACAGGCAGAGTTTCCTCTGTTTTTGAACTGCTGCGGACTTCTTTTGAACCGAACACTGAGACCCGAACCATATGTTGACCGATGCTGACCAACCTGACCATTGTTGACCGTTGACCCGAAGTCAGACCCGGTTAGCCTGAGTCGCTGACCTGACCCGTAACAGTCCCGAACCCGAAATCTGAGACTACCGAGCCACACCTCCCCGCCATCATCATTATCATCATCAGCGGTTCCTTGACAATATTTCAACATCATCGACAACAGTAGACGTCAGCAGTCTTAGAAACAGTAAAAAAAAGTAGAAGATAAACCAAGGGAAGGGTTTTACCGGGAGATCCGTCGACAAAGCACCGCCGTCGCCACCGCTGCTCCGCCGCTGATGGCGGAGCCGCTCCTGCTTCTGCTCCGTCTCCTCTCTCTCTTTCTCTCTCCGCGCATTTCTCTCCTCATACCGGTCTCTCTCTCTCTCTCCTCTGATTTGTAGCTGCCGCACCACCACCGGACAGTGGTGGTGGTGCTTCGATTGGCAATCGAAGAAGAAAAGGGGAGGGGGATGGGTGTTGCCGTCGTTCAGAGCCACCACCGCCATCGGTCGCCGCCGGTTCCGCCTGAATTTCACCGGAGAGTGAGAGAGAACGATGAGTGTGTGTGTGTTATGAATGTTCTGATCTTTATTTGAGTGTGTGTTTTGATTGTATATGTATAGATCGAGAGATGGAGGGGGAAGCAAGGCAAAAGTTTTGTGGTTTATGTGTGTATGCAGACAAATGAGGGCCTTTTATAAAGATTTTTGAGATCTGGTTAGATTATGTGTGTTTCACAATTAGAGACAAAATCTATTATCTAGATTTTATAGAGATTATGGAAGATTTTGCACAGATTTTGTTTAGATTTTGCTAAGATTTTTAAGGAAAAATCTAATATATTATGTGCAGGTTTAGGCTTGTGGGTTTTGGGCATGGACCCAGGGCCCACAAGCCCATCTCATGTGTAAGTGGCCCGTAATTCCTACAAGACCCAATATCGCGACCAAAACTCCATAAGCATAAAATATTCGTGTAACATCCATATTTGTCGGCGTTGCCAGTATTTCATACGGTTTTAGTTCGTTGTCGCGTAATATTCAGCAGACTTCCCGTAAATCACCACATGCGCACTGTATAGTCGAATAAACGTTCCTGGGCACTCCAAGGGCCTAATTAAGTTAATTTGCGCTGTAATCACTATTTATTATTGCGTTAATCACCTGTTAATCACGTAATTAAGGGCGTAAATTACCGGTTGTCACAGTCTCCCCCTGTTAATGAAATTTCGTCCTCGAAATTTAGTTTACGTTAACTCCTTAGAGTTACCTTATGCGTAGAAAATACGAATAGTACCAAAGTGAATGATCATGAAATCGAATCAAGACTTATTCGAATGATGTGAATTCAAGGACGTATCACAAGATGCAAATGAATTCTAGAAACGATTGCATCCAATAAATGAATTTAGATTTCAACAAGCTCAAATGTAATAGTTTGCATGAAACGCTCGATCATGATCAGCCCAAGCTGCAAGTTCTACCGACGCCACAAGGTGTCGTAGTGATAAAAAAAAATAATTCAATAATAGTGGTGATCAAACAAGTATCACCTATGTTTGAAGTCAAATGAAAGCACAATAATAAATCGAAGCGGATTTAATCTAAATATTTAAATAAATAATTAAATCCGTGCATGAGATTAGCGCAAGCTTCAATTTAGCGAAACGCCACCACAAGGTGCCGAAGTTAACAAACGACTTAATGGAGTCGTAAACCAAACAAATCTTCTACGACTCAGAACAATGAAATGCTTGTTATAATGAATTCGAATATGATGTTTTCAATACATCATACGGTGTCTTGAATTGAATATGTGTAACGAACAAGTTCAAACAATTGAATTTGACTTCGGCGCAAGCCGACAATAAGAAAACTTTTGGCATGGTCACAACGAAAACCATGTATGTAACTTGAAAATAAAGGGATTTCAAGAAAATGTGTTGACTTGATTACAAAGGAGCCAACAATTACAATAATGCGGGTCATTCAAATCACAAATCAATAATTAGATTTAGCGAAATAATATTTGAACTTTAATGAAACGCTTATTCGAAACGAAACCACACGCGTAAAAAACGATGCATGCGTAACATATGACTATTTAAGAATTCAAGCAATGAGTGTTCGCTATAATGAAAAAAAGTTATTGTGATGCAATTACCATTAAGAGGAGCAGAGATGCGAAAATCTACTCAGTAAATGTGAAAGTCGGAATTTCAATAAAGAAATTTAAGGACTTTATCTGGGGTTTCATGTGATGACCAGTTGTTAGGTGACTTTACCATGGAATGTCAAACATATCATATTCGTCATTAATGAGTTAGGAGGAATGCGGGGACATACGTCTTCTCCTTAGCATGACTCGTGTCGTTCGCAGGACCGCCTGCCAAACTGCCGCTTCCTCGAAAGTCGTATATAACGTACTTCAACCTCTGTCGACATGTAGATTGAGTTTCGTGAAATCTCGCACGCCCGTGCTTTGTTTTGCATAGGTTACCTGCTCGGTTAAAAATAGCATAGACGACACAATAATGGCGGTTTCCCGAGTTAATAAACGTGGTTCCTACGTGATGACCTTTAATGAACTACAACATGATTTTCCGAAGGTCTTAAATGCATGTTCCCTAAGCTCTCAAAGTTTTGATTACTGTATGCGACTGTTTTGTGTACCGTGTGTAAAAGCACCACTATAGCGTATGTTTGAAAACAAAATTTTGACTGTTTGTTTTTCGGCAATGGTTGGAGACCATATTCGTGTACTAGGCGTTCTGTATGTATTCAGGTTTTAATATTCTAAGTTCCCAGAGGAAAGTGAGGTTAGAGCCTAGGTATTCCTACAGAAAACCTTATTCGCTGTAACCTATAGCTCTGATACCAATCTGTCACACCCCGAAATTATCAGAGCTGGCGTGACTGGACTGGTATCTTCATTGCACAGCGGAAGTATTTGAGCTAAGACTTTTATAATGCGAATGTCTGTTAAGTACTCAAAATCCCTTGGGTTCTCCTATTCCAACCGTGCCATAATTTCTGAAATGCAACCTGAGAAAGAAACATGCGAAAAATCAACATAAAGTTGAGTGAGTTCATAGTTTGCTTGTAAACGATTTGAAATAAATCTTTTTGAATAACCGGTTTTTGAAGTATTATTGAGAAAACGAATTTAAAATCATTTTCTTGTCATGTTATACGGAAACTTTGTATGAAAACATGGTATGTATCTTGTATAAATCAAGTATTTCTGTATGTATCTTGTATAAATCAAGTATTACTGTATGTATCTTGTATAAATCAAGTATTTATGTATGTATCTTGTATAAATCAAGTATTTCTATATGTATCTTGTTGTTAATGGTTGCAAGGCCATTAACATGTGACACGTCATAGGAAGCAACCAAACCATAGGCATTTTTCTAGTTGTCGATTCACGACTGAGACACAAAAGCACTACTCGGTACTAGTTTTCACCAAGAGTGTGGCTGCCCGGACACCCGTTAGATCTAACATTTTGTTCTGCGGTCTAAGTATGTACACGAATAATGGTGCTTATGGTACCCTATTCGTGACACGATTTCTCGTATCATTCCTCAAAACGCATCATACTTGGTACTAGTTATCACCAAGAGTGCTTCTTGTTTTTGTATCCATCATACTATTTGTAAACATTGTAACATTTATATCTTGTAAACTCTTGTATTTGTATTTTCCCGTAGTTTAGAAAACTAGAACTCGTGTGTATGCATACTTCGAAAAATACGCTTGTTTGAAAAACCGGTATAAAACATAAGCTTTTCGTAAACCATTTGTGTCAGTTAAAACTTGCTTGTAAAATGGTTTTAGAAATATGTAATTCTTGTATGCTTTGCAAAAAGTACATGTCTTTCCACCCCGAAAACATTTAGAAAAATGTAAAACCGTAAAAGGTGGGGTTATGAACTCACCTGAATATTCCTTGTGCAAAGCTAGCTATATACGAATTTGTGATGTCGTTTCCAAGACTTGACTTGCTAGCGTGCGTTCTACAATATTCCTAACACGGAATATCTTATAAGTTTCTAAGTAATTGGGGTAACTACACTACGTGTCACCGAGCTTTACGGAATCGCTAACTGAACGATTTGACGTAAATTGTTAACTTAATGAAAATGATTAAGTTATACTCGTTTAGCTTCGTTTGTTGTCGAAATAACTAATAAGTCTTGAAAAGACTTGGTTAACGATATATGTCGTGTTTGTTTTTGAAAATAAATATATAATATATCTATTTTTTTATAAAAGGGTTCGTGTTGTACGATATTTTGAAATAAATAAATACATAAACTATATTTATTTATGAAACCGAACTATGTTGTTTGATATTCGAAATACATATATAAACTATATTTATTTTACAAAAGAATCATTGTGTTGTTTGGTATCCGAGAATATAATAACTATATTCGTTTGTTGTAAATAATTCCCGACTCGTCGTTTTCGTAAGGTGTAAAGTGTCGTCGAAAATAATTTTATATTTGTATTTGTTTTATAAAAGTCGCTTTACATCAATAGAGCACGTTTTGTTTTATAATAAAACACTTTTTATTTTACAGATTTTCTCGAAAAACGGGCAGAGTTTCCTCTGTTTTTGGACGCCCCCGACAACACAAGTTGTCGTTACTTTTCACAATTCAATCAATATACTCAATATATATAATTTTTATGAGACGGAAAAGTATAAACTAAACGTTATATTAAATCGGTTCGAGCTCGTTCACGTTAATATCATAAGAATTATTAAAACGACATAAAAACTCACGCCACTAAAATTCTTTACCAATCCTCGTGTCGATTTGCAGAAAAGTTTACTGAGTTGACCGAGTCAACTGAGTTGACTCGGGTTGACTGAGTTGGACCGAGTTGACTTGATTTGATCGAGTCAACCCAAACCACGAACCGTGAAGTGCTGCGGACTTCTTTTGAACCGAATACTGAGACCCGAACCATATGTTGACCTATGCTGACCAACCCGACCATTATTGACCGTTGACCCGAAGTCAGACCCGGTTTGCCTGAGCCGCTGACCCGACCCATAACAGTCCCGAACCCAAAATCTGAGACGACCGAGCCACACCTCCCCACCATTATCATCATCATCAGCGGCTCCTCGACAATATTTTAACATCATCGACAACAATAGACGTCATCAGTCTTAGAAACAGTAAAAAAAAGTAGAAGATAAACCGAGGGAAGGGTTTTACCGGGAGACCCGTCAACAAAGCACCGCCGTCGCCACCGCTGCTCCGTCGCTGACGGCGGAGCTGCTCCTGCTCTGTCTCCTTTCACTCTCTCTCTCCGCGCATCTCTCTCCTCATACCGATCTCTCTCTCTCCTCTTATTTGTAGCCGCCGCACCACCACCGGATAGTGGTGGTGGTGCTCCGATTGGCAATCGAAAAAGAAAAGGGGAGGGGGATGGGTGTTGCCATCGTTCAGAGCCATCACCGCCGCTGCTAGCGGCGGCGTCACCGCCGGTTCCGCCTGAATTTCGCCGGAGAGTGAGAGAGAACGATGAGTGTGTGTGTGTGTGTTATGAATGTTCTGATCTTTATTTGAGTGTGTGTTTTTATTGTATATGTATAGATCGAGAGATGGAGGGGGAAGCAAGGCAAAAGTTTTGTGGTTTGTGTGTGTATGCAGACAAATGAGGGCCTTTTATAAAGATTTTTGAGATCTGGTTAGATTTTGTGTTTCACAATTAGAGACAAAATCTTTTATCTAGATTTTATAGAGATTATGGAAGATTTTGCACATATTTTGTTTAGATTTTGCTAAGATATTTAAGGAAAAATCTAATATATTATGTGCAGGTTTAGGCTTGTGGGTTTTGGGCTTGGGTCCAGGGCCCACAAGCCCATCTTATGTGTAAGTGGCCCGTAATTCCTACAAGACCAGATATCGCGACCCAAACTCCATAAGCATAAAATATTCGTGTAACATCCATATTTGTCGGCGTTTCCAGTATTTTGTATGGTTTCAGTTTGTTGTCGCGTAATATTCAGCAGACTTCCCGTAAATCACCACACGCGCACTGTATAGTCGAATAAACGTTCCTGGGCACTCCAAGGGCCTAATTAAGTTAATTTACGCTGTAATCACTATTTATTATTGCATTAATCACCTGTTAATCACGTAATTAAGGACGTAAATTACCGGTTGTCACACACTTAGAGGAAACCTCCACTTTTATATGCCCAAACCTTTCTAAACTCCAATTTCATACTTAAATTAACTAACACCTATCCATATTTCAATATACTAAGAAGTGATCCGTAGAATCACTCACTTAATACTATTACTTGATATCCTCATCAAAATCACGTTTCGACATAAATACTAACAATTATCATGCAATTAATCTCTTTATTAATAAAAAGGGAGTCCGGGAAATTACTTACCTCGTGCATCCGAATTTACGCATAGCTTCCGCATTTACCTTCGACCCGTGGCACTTCCATGCTTGTGCCCATGTTGACATGACTCCTATCCGTACATGTCGTCACATTCATAACACAGTTAGCTCACATTCATTCATTCATTCGGCTTTAAAATCATGCAATTTTTGACTTTCGTTAGTTTATTAGCGCATAAATAGGATAGTATCATCATACTTCATCACTACCCTACAAGACACATAAATTAGCTTGTTCATAACGCATAAGTTCTTGCATACAGATTTTTACCTTCTAACTTCAATCCTATACATAATTCATTCTCATTTTAGATTACGCCATTTATTTACATAACAATTACAATCATGCATCATTCGCATTCCATAACACATTTCACAAAATATCAACTATACATTTTCCATATACAATGCAAGACTTCCTAATTCATTCAAAATTTACAAAATCAACCATTCAAGCATTTAATCGAACACTTGGTGTGCATACAACATTTTAAGCACTATGTACATGTGCTTTATACATAACCTACTAATTCACATCACACTTGATTAATTCAACCAATTTTACCTAGCTTCTTAGTCTACATCAAGAACATCTACTAAAACTCTAATACTTATACATTCATCTTTCAATTTCTCATAAGTTTCATCATCTAAGAATTACTATAATCTTATCATGTAACTAGCACAAGTGGGTTTTACTTTAATCTTTCAATACAATCAAATTTAAGCATAATCGACATTCTAAATGATGATATTAACTCACATACAAACTCAGATTCATACAATTTTCACGGATTAATCGAAACCCACTTAACAAAAGCATCAAAACATAAAATTGAACTCACCTTATGTTCAATACACTTAGATTAAAGGGTATCTATACTTACGCATTCGATCTCTGCTCTAAATCAAGTTTAATTCTTGAGTTCTTGTGTTGGATTGAAGGAGAAGGGTTTCTCCTTTTTCCCTGCCCTTTCTCGCGACACACACCTCCCACACAACACTGGGTTTTTGATTTCTTTGTTTTAATTATAATATTTACACATTCAGCCCTTGTACATACTTTTTATTGTCATTCTTGTATATTTTTCTAAGTTAACAAACTTCCTTTATATATTTGAAACTTAACTAATCATTTAAAAACATTTAAACACCAAAATAATATATTATAAATTTTGGGGTTTTACAAATCTACCTCCATTAAAGGAGGTTTCATCCCGAAACCTTTCTCATTTCTATTCTTATCTTTTCATTGTACTCATTCAAAGTGCATAATACGTGCTGGATACATTCGGAATCTTGGCTAAAGATTTCATTCACAAACAACATAATTGTACGCATTGTTCCTACCTTCTTGAATTAAGTAATTTACTTTCACATACACGTAATTTGGTCAGAAATTTATCCAGGGTCCTTATTAGTGTCATTACACTTTATAACGCTAGTTCCTAGCACATTTCATTTCTAACGGTTCGTTCACCATTCTGTTGGTTGCACCGCCTAAGTTTTACGACTTGTTTCTTTCCTTCAAGTTAAACATAATACACTCATGTTTCTGCTTATTCGAAATATTTCAATTCACTTCATTCTATTCCTATATCATCTATGATGTTTCATTTGATCATCATAAACAAATCCCAACATTCCATTTCTAGCATGCCTTCTAATCATTTTTGTACTCATATGAGGGGTCATTGTATCATCACATGCATACTTTTAAACATTCGATGACCTAGTAGTACTAAAAAAAAAACAAAGCTATCCTCTTCATAATTACTTTTTCGCACTCAATAAGAGGATAAAGCACCATCCTACGGTTGGTACCGTTACTTGAACTACTTACAACTTTAAGTCTAGCCTCAATTTTAATCAGTCGTATCACTTTATTATTAGCTCTTTGCATATACTACAGTAGAAACTCGATAAATTAATACTCGATTATTTAATAAACTCTCTAAGATAATATTTTTTGCCGGTCCCGACTCGGGGATAGGGTGCTAAATTAATAATTCGCTAAAATTATAAGATAATACATTTTTGATAATTTCTTTAGACCCCATATAAAATATAAATTAATAATTCCTTATATATAGCATATTACATGAATGATTTATGAAGGTTTCTTGAAAAATGACTCAATTGTCTTTTGTTTTTTGTTGAAATCAATTTCCCCTTGAATCTCGTCTCTAATTTTCCTTAGCATGGTAAGAACTTCTGGTGTTGTTTTCTCCAAACATCTTGTATTTATATAGAAAATATTTTTAATGTCCATAAAGTGATACATTGAACACAAGAAGCATAATAAGGTGGGAGATTGAAGGTTTCTTTCAAATTGGGGCGTTCATTTGATATACATGCATTGTATACAATAATTAAGTGGAAGCTTGAAAGGTGTTTGTAAACTAAGTATTCTACTATAAATTAATAAAATATTAATTAATATATAAATTAATTATTATTAATTTATCGATTTATTAATAAATTTTGGTGGTCCCAAGTGTATTATTTTATAGAGTTTCTACTGTACTTGTTATACTAACCGGGTATGTCGCGCAAGAGCACCATACGAGCGTTAAACCAATTGGTCTAAATTTTCATTCAAGGCCTTTAGATCTTCCTCTTAATGACATGAATACTTTCTTATGCTGACCATTACAAGTCGAACATTCCATACCATACCATAATTATCCTACCATTCATTTCGTTCACACGTACTAATTAATTTACCGATTCTTATTTATCAATCGAGAACTAAACATTTTACTAACCTCACCTTCATTACATAGATCAACAATCAGTAAACCAGATCGATCCGCTTTTTCACGTGTTCTTATCGTACCAGGCCAGATTTCATGCATCCGTGTAAGTTTGCAAGGCTTCATGATGCCTCTATTTATACTTGCACAAGGAGTATAGGACCATGCCAAGTGTTCACAAGGCTCCTCTGGTGTTGATTAATTTCCATTGAGGTGGAAGAAGCAGAGGAATGGCGACAATTCACATAAGAGGTGGCAGGGTGCAGCCGCGACACACGGCTATTTTGAGCTTTACCGTACAAGTGTAACACATGTCATGAATAAATAAAAGGCTATATTATATTGATATTGGTGTTTATATGTGGTATTTGATGTGTTGGTAAATCCAAACATGGTTAAAAACTATGTTGGCAATAATAAGATAAACGCTTATCGCATAACGAAACAAAATGCGAAACAAACGTCGGTGACCGCCCGATTAATGTTAAAATCCTAGAAATATCCCGTTACGATTAAAATGCTATTTTTAATCATGTTCGGGAGGAAAACAATAAGTTAAAATGCTTTAAAACTCTATTTTTCGAGTTTAAGAGCGTACCAGGCGACACCGCGCGTATATGACAAAATACTGTCAACGCAGCCAGTCGAGGCAACTGCTAATTATTTCAGTAATAATATGGTGAGTTTATTTTTATAGAGTGATAAAAATAATTTAAAACGCCTTAAAACGGGATTAAAACGCTAGTTAAAATACCCGGTAATCAGTAAAATACCAGTTTAAAGCCTATGATATATATGTTTATGTATATATGCGTGTGTATGGGTGTATTTAGGAGAGAGAAATGGGCATGTGGCGGCTTGCATGCCCACCAAATCTTGAGAATTGCCAAGTGTTGAGTGTTGGAACTTACACTAATGATTATGGCTTCTTAAACATTCCAAGTTCACCAATTACAAATCAAAAACACTTTCACTTCTTCTCCTACACGAAAGCTTAGCCGAACACCTCCTCCATACCCCCATTTTCGAATTTCTTGAGTTTTCTTGTGAGAACCAAGTTAAATCCAAGGTGTTTTCAAGTTCGGGTGAAGATTCAAGAAGGATTCCAAGGCGATTCCAAGAATTCGGGTGAAGATTCAAGAAGGATTCCAAGGTGATTCCAAGAAGAAGCAAGCTCCAAACATCAAAAATCTAGTCAAAAACCCACTTGAATCTTGAAGGTATAAAAATTATTTTTTTAAACATACTCTTGATTCTTGGTGTTGTTCTTGATATTGGAAGTTTCTCTTGAATCTTGGAATATTTCACAAACTTGAAATCTAAAACAAACGAGTTTTTATATAAAATTTAAAATGGAACTTGTGTGTAAGTTAATATGGCCAAAAATTTGGATGTGTATGGATTAAAGATTGAGTTTTGATGTTATTTGATTTTGGTGATGTGAATTTATGTGAAATTTGGTTCATGCATGATCAAAGAATGGTTTTATAAAAAGTTATATGATTAAAGATAGTTATGAAAAGTGGATTTTTGGATGTTTGTATACACATATGTGTGTGTGTCAAGTGTGTGTGTGTGTGTATATATATATATACACACACACACATGCATGTGGGATTTTTGTCATATGTTCATAAATAAGAAGTGTATCTTGCATTTATGTTAACATGATGATGAAGATGTTTTGGATTATATCAACATGAATTAAATATGAGAATATATGCATTTAAGTTCATGTGAAATGATGAGATTATGATGACATGCATTAGAAGCTTGTACATGAGCATACGTGAGGATTTTGTGATCAAGAAATGATGAAAATATTATGATATGACAAATGTTGTTTAAATCAGATTATGAACACTAAAAAAGTTATAATTTGAAGTGTTATAATGATAGGAAACTTTGTCATAGGTTAGATAGCTTTGCATTTGGTACATGCAGCTTGAAAAGTAGTAAAATGGGTGAAACTTGTATGATTTATGTGACTTACATGAAATCTGAGTTATCATGAGTATGAGCATCATTTTATTCAGTAAATAACATGCATTATGTTAAAATATTAAGTCGTTATAATTTGGGACGATTTTAGCAATGTTTGATGCAAAACTACGTCGGTAAAAACGGTTAAAATCGACTTTTTGAGTGATTTTTATAAAACTGTTTTAGATCAGTAAATAAACTGATATTTTTGATATAAATATAAGTAATTTAACTTATATTAAGTATCCTTGATGTTTGGTTAGTCATACGTGACTTTCGACGCCCAAAAAACGTTACCGAATCACTAAAATACGTGTTTTTCAATGTACACTAGAATGGGTTGTTCATGGGTGAACCTTATGTGATACAATGTGTTAGAACTATCATCCGAAGAACCTCATCATCACTACTGTCATCAGTTGGCGATTGATCAAACTCTACTGATTTGTCAGAACTATCATCCGAAGAACCAGAATCAGATGGTGTTTTATTAAATACAATTTCTTTTTCTGAACTATCATCTGAACTTTGTAAACTTTCATCTGATGAAACAGACTTTTCATCTTCATTCTTCACACTAACACCAATAGATTTCATCCACTCGGTGAACATGTCTGGTTCTTTCACAATCTTAGCAATGAAAGCTTTAAACTCTCCTTTTTTATCAACAAACATATCCCAGCTAAAGCCTTCAGGTAGCCTTTCATCATCTTGATTAATTAGGCATGCTTTGCTGTCGGATGAAATATATTTGTTCCAGCTGAAATTGTCTTGATTCACTAAACATGCTCTCTTTGAATCCTCTATCACTTTTCTACCATGAGCCACTTGTGGTTCTTGTTGTTGTTGTTGACCAACTTGTTGATATATGGCTTTCCGGTAGTAATCATCTTTTCCGAACGGATTCTTAGCTTCATTTGCTTCTCTGTTCTTGCATTCCCTCTTGAAATGACCTTTCTCCCTGCATCGAAAACAAATAACTTTAGATTTATCAAAACCTAAAGTAGAAACATGTGCATCAAGAAAATCATTTCTCCCAGTAATCAATTTGAATTTTTCAGCTCTTCTCAAGACACTAGCTAGACACCATTTGATGTCCATGAGCTCCATTTCTTCAGCGTCTATCTGATCGTAATCCTCTTTTGTTAGCATAGGATTCCTGATCCTCCCTGCAACCAAGCCTTCATAGGATAGTAGCACGGAACCAACTAATGCCATGTGATCTTTTGCAACTTCTTCAGAGAAACTTTGACCATCAGGAAGATTCAAAGCAATGTTGCATTGTATCACACAACCATTTCCACTTTTAGAACTTTGATGCTGAAAACTTGATGTTGTATCTTTTGGATTAACACTCGGATATGAAGAGAATCCATTGCTTTTGTTTGAACTTTGATCAACTTTTTTAGATGAATCTCCAGCACTAAACGCAGTTTGTATCTTCGGGCTTCTTTCAATTTCTTGAATACTACCTTTGTAGTACATTTTTACATCTTGTTGACCACTCGGATTATTCATCCTCGCAATCTTTTGCTGTTCAAGATCTTGACCCTCAATCTTCTCAATGAACTGAGAAATTGTCAACCCATCATATACCCCAGTGTTCTTTAAGATCATCAAATAAGTACCCCCTTTCTTTTGCGGTAAAGCGTCAGCTAACTTGTCGACCCATTCTTCATGATCTTTGATTATACTTAGCATCGACATGGATCACACTAAGTGGCAATATCTTTCAATTAGCTTCTTTGTATCTTCCCTGGGCAAACTAGTGAATAGATCAAATTCTTTCTTAAGCAATGCCTTTTTACTCTTAATCATATTTTCACTACCCTCAAATTTGATTCTAAGAGCATCCCAAATTGATTTTGATGTCTTGTCATGTTGAAGCAACACAAAGATGTCTTCTTTGATAGCTTGTTGAAGTAAACTGATCATCATTTTCTCAGCTTTGTACATATCTCGTTCTTGGTCACTGAATTCAGAAATTGTTTTCACAACTTGCAACTCTGTACGTGGTAGAACATACTTCTTCAGAATGCATTCCCATGATCTCAGATGGTTAGCTTGAACCCAGTTTTCAAATCTGTCTTTCCATCCGTAATACTCTTCAATGCTCATTAGCTTTGGGGGGTTTTTCTAATGTTCCGGTTTCGTTTTCCAAATTCATGTTCTGAGCAATGGAAGCCGGAGTAGTCGGAGATGTTGCGAACGCATTGTAAAATTCTTCACTCATGATTTGGTAGCACGTTTTTAAAAAAAAACACACTTCAAGCGGAATAAGCTTTCAAGTGAGATACCCTTTTCAAGCGGAAACACAAACTTGCAATTTCAAGCGAAATACTCAACAAAACAACTTCAAGCGGAATACCAACTAATAGTTTTAAGCGGAATATCTGATTTGAAGCGGAAACAACACTTTTGAGCGGAACTACAAATATTTCAAGCGAAATGTCTATCTTGAAGCGGAATATCAGGTTTCGCATGAAATTTTCAACCGGAATAACTACATTCAAGCTAAATCACTAAATGTTCGGTCAAGCGGAATCTAGTCTGAGGTCCATTTTACCACATTTTAAGATGAATTTTAAGCTGAAACTTTCAAGGGTTTGTTCCAATGCAATTTTATACAATATGTGAGAAATTGAGCCGATTTTGACCGATAAATCATGTTCTATTGAAGAAAGAAGGTGTAGAAGTAAGAAAACACAATGAAAACAGCTGTAATCTACAGAACTCCTCCTCCTGAGCTCTGATACCTCATGTAGGATCATATGATGACCCGGACGAGTCGTTCAGAGGAGTTTTTATCAGTTTCAGAGGCGGAAACAAAGAAACTGACTTCGAAACAGCTTGTACTTCACTTTAAACACCTTGTAGATTGAATTAACAAAAATTACAGTCAAAGGATAAACCGGCAACACTTCGGTATCCAAGTTCACAATCGATGCAAATGATTCCGCTCGAGACCCTATATATAGACGTCCAGATTCCGCTTGAAAAAGACAGGAGCAACTCAAGCGGGATAAGGAATGTTGTGATTCCGCTTGAAAATGACCAATGTTATTTCAAGCGGAATAAACATCCTCAAGCGAAATCAGGTCTAATACATGCATAAACTTCCTATTTTCTCGATTACGTGCCCTGATCTAACATATCTAGTACAAGACTCGATACAAGACGAAGTCGACAGATGCATGCACTAACACTTGTTCTCCATCATAATTCTTCATTCTAGCGATCTTTCTTTGCTCCATCTCTTGAGCTTCAAGATGTTTGATGAACCCACCCAGTGTTAGCTCGTTATATTCCTTTCTATTATTCCTCAACATCATCAGAAACGTTCCCCAAACATCATGTGGCAACGCATCAGCCAGCTTCTCAATCAACTCATCTTTATTTTTGTTGATGCCCAATCTTGTCATGTTTTTCACCAAGTTACAATATCTTTCAATAATCAGCTTGGTGCTTTTCGTTCTCAAACCACGTAATAGATCAAATTCTTTCTTCGTAAGTGACATCTTGTTCCTGAGCATATCATCACTACCAAGAGACTTTGCTTCTAATTCTTTCCAAATAGAATATGCACTTTCGTTATGTTGAAGAAGAACCAAGATGTCCTCTTTGATTGCTTGTTGTAACAAACTAACCATCAATTTCTCATCTTTATACTTCTTCTTCTCCTCGGGATTCATTTCTCTAATTGGTATTTTTTTCATCATTGTTCTTGAGTGGTCTAATATATTGCTCTTCAGTATGTTCCCAAGCATCCAAATGATATGCTTCAACCCAGTTACCAAAACGTTCGGACCAACCATTATAATCATCAATATCCAAAAGCTTAGGCGGTTTTTGTGTTGTCCCCGTCTCATTTTCAAGCAATGTACTTTGAGTAACAGTCATTGGGCTAGCAAAGGCATTATAGAACTCGTTCTCCATGTTTTCAGTTTTCAGATTTCAAAAGTTCACAAACAGTCTGTTTCAAACGAAATTACAGTCTCAAACGAAATCCCTTTTCAAACGGGATTACCCTGTTCAAACGGAATCAGCACGTTCAAACGAAATCTCCTTTGAAGCGAAATACCTTTTCAAGCGGAATATCTAATTTCGCTTGAACTAACACCTTTTTCAAACGGAATACCAGAATGAAGCGGAATAAGCGATTCAAACGAGATCACTCAAACGAAATTACCCAACTGAAGCGGAATTAACTAATTCCGTATGAACTTTCAAACGAAATACCGGTTTCAAGCGGAATTAAGCTCTAATTCCGTTTGAAATGCTGATGACGTCAGCAAATTCGATCAGTTTTCAAGCGAAATTACGATTTTAACACGTTCTAGTTCGATTTTAGTTCTGAAACTTTCCAGGATTTGTTAAAACACTGTTGCGCACATTATGTGAGAAAATTAGCCGATTTTAACCATGAAAAATTTTTCAATTTGCAAAAGAAGGTGTAGAAATCAGAAAATGCAGCTGAAATGGTAAGAACTCTTCCTCCTGAGCTCTGATACCACCTGTAGGATCGGTTACGGACCCAAACGAGTCGATCAGAAGAGTTTTTCACAATACAAAAGGCGGAAACAGACGTATTGAGTTCAATTAAGCTAGAATATCACTTTAACTGTCGATTTGATTGATATAATGATGTTTTATAGTGAGACGACACTTCGGCAGCACTTCGTGGCTCAAACCGGAAAGTTACAACTGATTTCGTTTGGTGGGTTTATATAGATTTTTAATTCCGTTTGAAAGTGACAAGGTGTCAGTTCAAGCGGAATTAACCAAGTTAATTTCGCTTGAAACTGCACAAGTCTCTTTCAAGCGGAATTACCACCTTCAAGCGAAATTACCTCCATCACACCCTAAAACCTCGTATTTTCTCGTACAACGTGCCCTGATCTATCTATAAACAAACAAGACTCGATACAAGACGAAGTCGATCGACGCATGCACCAACAGAATCGGTTGTCTCTTTGATAGGAATCGGTTCTCAAACCGGCACTTCACTAGAGAATGAGTAGAAGGCCTGAGAGAGCTCAGATCCAATCAGTTTTTGAATAAAAAGTTAAGAACATTGAAGAAAAGTGGAAATCAGTTGGAAAATGTTTAGATTATGACGAAATTAGTGTTTAAACATGTTGAAATCTCCTAGATCTGAGTTGTTCTTGGTGGAATGAGGTCACACTTTGAAGTTCATGAGAACCCATGATGACGTCATCCTAGAACAGCCCAAATCCACCGATTTCATGGTGAAAAGTTAAGATTTGATGGTGAGAATGATGGAAAAGTGTGTGTAGATGATAGAAGTACAAGATCTGAGATGAAAACTTACAAGAATCGCGAGGAATCGAAAGAAAATAGGCCAAGAGCGTGCTGGTCGAACAAGAGCTGTCACATCACATGAACAGTGATGTGACAGGTGATATTTATAGGTGAAAGGAGAGTGAGGCGGTGTAAGTGTTCGATTGTAGGGCCTTCGGATTGGATGGTCATTTGGATGGATGACCATTCGATCGAATGGTCCTTCGATCAGATGGTTCGAGTGAGTTAGGTTTCGACTTTAAGTTTCGTACGTTGAGCGTTGCGATGCGTTTAAGCGAGTGCCGAATAAGCGATGCGATAGTTCTAAATAATAGTTACACAAATAACATTACTAACATACAACAACTTAAATAAACTTGCGTTTCCAGTTCGTTCAATCATCCGTGTTTTAATTGTGAAATGCAACTTTTGTTCGTTCTTTAATGAATATATTCAAACCTGTGTTCTGACTCGACTATACCACCCATGGGGTATCTTTAATAGGCCCTGAAAGACCTCTTTAACAAGACTAACAAACCAACACATGATTTGTTAATCAGATAACAGCTTCTGTCGTTACCCACATTACCCACCAAAGGGATAGTCCGATAACGGGATTTGTCAGATCCTATGGTACCATAACATACTACTGGTCGGCTTGATAATAGTTAAAGAATGTCATTCGTCTGTCTTTCGACTAACGCCCCAACAAGTTCGTTCACATTATTGAAATCATCGTGTTTTATATAAACCATTGCATTTGTTTATGAAAACTTAAAAAGCATTTAGCACATATGAATCACCCCAAAACAATTGAAAGCAGTAAAAGAGGGGAACTATGTACTCACTTAAGATTGCAAGTTTCCTTGATCTAGTGATCTAACAAAGTTCAGGAAGTCAAGGAATCAAGTGGCACCTAGTATTGGATCACTATGTTAATAATCGGGACCTAAATCGGGAGATTGGATAGAATGAGGTCTTGTAAACCAAATGAGTGTTGGAACTCATATGATATGCTTTTCACCCATTATGACCTGTTAAGGTAGTTTACGCTACTTTAACGCGTCATTTGCGCAATTGTGCATTTGGATGGTCTAACTAGTCCTATAATAAGTATTATATGCCCTAACATGTTTAATAATGTTTCATAATCAGTTTAACTATCAAAAACTTGGTTACATATGCTTAAATTCAAATTATGCACAAAAGGGGCATTTTGGTCATTTTCCTAAGGCATATAAACTACCTACCATACAACTAATTAAATGAAGTGACCATAAGGTATAATCTCGGAAGGTTATTTCCTATATAACTATGGTCACAAAATATGTTTGGTCGGATCCTAATGATCGACCAAACGGGTCGGGTTCAAAAGTCTAAGAGGTTGTCGAGACCGCTTGACTTACGAACCTAAATAAGCACTAAACTAGAAGTGATGAGTTAAACATATTAAAACATGTTTAACTAAGTTAGAAAACTGATTTGATATAAAAACAAAGTGCTATGACACCCGAAAATAGTTTCGTCGCAAAATGCACATAATCGTGCATTTTGACCGAAACTTTGACTCGTCACTTCGACTAGTCAACGTGGTAATCAGTAGGTATAGTCGCAAGGGACTATAACCATCGTGATGACGCTCACGTTTCAAAGTTCAAAAGAACTTTGACTTGACCAATTCATGGTCAAAGCTGAAAGTTAAACACTCTTTGACTTTCTAGCTTGAAATAAATGAACAAGAAATGAAAGAACACTTACAAGTGTTCTAGGCTGGAAAATAAGACTAAGAATGCTCAGGTAGGAAGCCTCCAACAATGTG